>APFE030954372.1:25128-45295 GCA_000404065.3 Pinus taeda
TAAATAAACCCAACACATTCTGGTGTAGTCATCAATAAATGTCATCATATATTTATTTCCATTTGCAAAAGGAACAGGCATTGGACCACATAAATTTGAATGAATGAGTTCAAGTTTTCTAAGTGCTCTTGAATGTGAATCATGAAAAGACCGTTTGCTATGTTTTCCTAGGATGCAAGCATCACATTGCTTAAGTTTCCTAGGAATTGTAGGCAAAACAACAACTCCATTTTTCTTCAACAAGTGGAGACTTTCATAGTTGAAATGTCCAAATCTAGCATGCCATAGTAAAATTTATGGAAGTGTACCTTCTTCATGATGAGAATTGTATGAGAAGTGTTATGCACGAGCAAAGGTTCCTTGTAGCTTGAGAAGCCTTTCTTCTTCTATTCCCCTCATGACAAGTGAGTGGTCAGATGCTTTTCTTACCTCAAGCTTGCCATCAAACGTATGGATGGAGTGACCTTGCTGGCGGATGTGGACCAAGGATAGCAAGTTTCTCTTGAGCTGTGGGAGATATAGAACATGATGTAGAAGAAAGTCTAGAAGACCAGGAAATTTAAGCCTGATTGTGCCAAGCCCTGATGGCTTGATTTTTGATTGGTCTGCAAAGTATACTGCTCCATCAACATTGTCAGTAAATTCTTCAAAAAAATCTTTTCTGTGAGTCATGTGGCAAGTTGCTCCCGAATCCAGTAACCAATCATTTTTCCAAGAAGCAAGTGAAGCATTAAATAAATCTTCATTCACTCCAATATTACATTGTGCCACAACATAGTGAGCGGATTCAGGTGCTTTACCTTTGTCTATATCATCAATTTTACCTTTATGTTGGTTTCTTTTCTACTCAATTTTGTCCCATGGTAGCTTGCATGTAGAGGCATCATGTGATCCATTTCTTTTGTAGCGAAAGCAGTGCAGATCTACCTTTTCTCCTTGAGAATGTTGTCCCCCCCTGCCTCTGAAATATCTTCCTCTTCCTCTTTGAACACCTCTTCCTCTTGAAGAATCTTGAGTAAGATGCTTTTCTTTATGAGCAAGGCACACAGCCTCTTCAGAAGATTTAGGGGCTGTCTTCTTTCCAAAAGCTTTCTCTCTTTCAACAAACTTTCTCACAAGAGAGTCAAAGGTGATATCTTTGAGATTTCCATTTGCTTGCAATGACTCAAGATAATTGGAGTAAGTAGGATAAAGTGCCTTAAGAAAAGCGATAAGAGGAATATCTAGTTCAACCTTAATGGATTTGATATCATGCATTATAGACTTTACTTTAGATGCAAGAGCAAGAGGATCATTATTTTGCAGTTCAAGAGTGAAGAGTTTAATCATGAGTTGAACAACTTCAAGTGCAGAATGTGAGTCATAGAGTTCTTTCAGCTTTTGTAAGGCTTCAAAGGCAATTGAATATGATGAAATATGGTGACTCACCTCTTCATTTACAGATGCTATGATTAATGCATAAGCTTTTCTATTCTTGTTTTCCCAAACGACGAGCTCTTTGTCTGAGGTAGGTTGTACTGGTTCATTGTCTCCGTCTCCGACACACACTCCTTTCCACAACTCATTAAAAATGAGGGTGTATTTTATCATTCGGGACCATTCAGGATAGTTCTCCTTGCCAATGAGAACTATTTCCACCATGGATATGATTGAATGCATTATGTAAAAAAAACTTTTGCTGATAGAAAAATACTTCTGCCAATATACAATAAAATTGTACTTCTGGTGGTAAATTATTTTTTTTCATTTCAAAAGGGCATTCTCTCCATGTACTGTCTTTGTCTTTAATGAAAATATAAAACATAGATCAACTAGGCATTTTCAAAAGATTTCAAATCTCTTCCTCATATACCAATATGGATGACAATACCTCACGCTACACCCTTATGCAACATATTTCCCTCACCTCATTGTTTATGCGAGAACTAAATGAAAGGCTCCAACATATATCTTCCATATACCCCAATGGTAATTTTAAATAATGTAATATATGCCCATTAAAATCTCAACAAATTCATGTGCCTTTATGGTATATGGAAAAGCATATATATGGAAAAGCATCACATACCATGTCCATAATTTTCAATGTTGAACCCAAGAAAAGTTTGAATGAAACACGCTCATCGGTCAACATGACCACGCAACACCACAAGATTGCACCAACGTTGTGTTACGTTGCACCATGGTTTTTCCGCACTTCATTCAACGTGTATGCCAAAACTTCTGTATCAACCCTTTCATGTGTAGAAGCTTTGATTCTCACACGTAGGTTATCAAGCTATGAAGCACACATGTGTGCTTTTATTCTCGCATGCAAATGAAGCACACTATCACGCAATGAAGCATGAAAGTTGTCAAGCACACAAGATTACGGTTCCATCTCGAGCAGTTCCCTTGTACACAACGCCATATCTTCCCTCACCACGCTTGTTCTTATCATGAAAATTTTCTATTGCAGCTACCAATGTTTTGATTTAAAACACTGTGAAAACATTAGAGAGGCTAGGAATCAGTTGCGGATCTTCTCCAACTCGTGAGTCTTCGCAGGCAAAAAGAAACGGTAGCAGGTCACTGCGTGGAGCAGGTCACTACATGGAGCAACATTTAGGTCACTACGTGGAGCAATGTTCAGGCTATCAATGTTTATGGACAACGCTTTGTATGGACAATGCTTTTGAGTGGAGAGACAACGCTTTGTATGGACAACACTTTTGAATGGAGAGCAGAGGAGTAGAATAGGGAGCTACAAGGGGCATAAAAGCTAAAAAATGGAGCTGACACTAATATGATACTATGTCAGGCCAGGTAGTAACTCCTCAAGGCAAAAATGATTTGTGTTTATTCCTTCAGGTAGGTCTTCATTAAATACACGAGGGAGAGACTATTCAGTGCATCTCCCGATGACTTTTCATATTACTTATTTATCTATTTACATTATATTCACCCAATCATGAGGATTAGGTGTCAACACTTTTTCTCTATCACTACCTCAGAACTAAGCAATCTCATCCCTAGACGCACGTATAGAGCGGTCGAGGGGGCGTTTGGGAGGTCTCAGTTGCTTGCACTGAAGACTAAAGGGAGTGTCTAGGGTTTTTGAAGCAGATCAAATAGTGTTGGTCCCTAGACACACACATAGACTGGTGAAGGGTGCGGTTAAGTAGTCCTAGTCACTCACAAACTAGTTGGAAGGGAGTGTTTGGGGGTTTTGAGCGGTTATGTGTGTGTTTGTCCCCATACGCACACATATACTCTTCTTGGGAGCATTTGGGTTAGACAAAGACACTCAAACATAGTGGCTAAGGGAGCATCTAAGAATTTTTAGTCGCAAGCAGTCTGCCTTGCTAGAAGTGTCTAGGGTTTTGATCTAGGATTTGACAATTTCTTGCAGTTGGCTTCAGTTGTCTGATGGATAAAGGGTTTCTCTCTGTTGTTTTGTAGTTCTGTAGTTTTCTCCTATTATGTAAACCTGTGTTGCAAGTTTATGTATTGGGCTCATTGTACTCTCTATTGAAAACGTTTTATGATGATTTAATAGAGAAGAAGATTTGAAATGGTTTTCCCCCTTGTGGGGTTTTCCCCTAGTCTTGGACCAATTTGTTGTCTCTTATGGTTTTTCTATTGTCTTCTTTGTCATTTCATATATTTTTCTAACTTCAGTTACAATTTAGGATTGGTTACATTGCTAATAATTAGATGCATTGTTAAATGAAGAAGTGAATTGGGCTAAAGTAATTGATACAACATAGAACAATCTGAAAAATTAACATGGTATCGGAGCCCAGGAGAAAGACAATCCCAAAAGAAGACATGCATTAGTTTATCTATCCTGATGATGAGCCATGGTGGATGGCTCGAAACATCGATTCAAACAATTATGGATGCAATAACTCCGAAATAAAACTCTACACAAAGTACAAATTGCAGAAGCCTCAAAACAATAATTTATAATTAACATGGTATCAGAGCCTAGGAGAAAGACAAGCCCAAAAGAAGACATACATTAAATCCATCGTTATTGGAAAGAATATTGTCTAGTCAAAGTCAATATGTCTTCCTCTACCTTCAAGGAGCATGAAAAGTTGCATAACGCATCAAACTTTGCTACATGGAAAGTCGGGTTGGAGATCATAGCTGAAAACAATGATGTGTTGGAATACATTCAAGGAAGGATGCCCGAACCTCCAGAAAATGCTTCCGCTTCCCTCAAAAGCAGGTACAAGAAAGGTGAATCCAAAGCAAAGCAATTATAACTGATGGTTTACAAGATCATTTACTTGCATATGTTGGGAATTTAAGAAGGTCCAGAGACATGTATGACAAGATAAACATCATGTATGAAATCAAAAATTTGAATGAGAGCATCACCTTGAAATATCAACTCAAAGAAACCAATATGAGAAAAGGAGTTGTTCAATCCTACATTATGAGGATATCTCGTCTTAGATATCAATTGCAAAGAGTTAGAGATAATGTGCCTGACAAGGGAACTAGTAGTTGTGACTCTTAGAGGTCTCCCTCCTATTTTGGAAACCTTCATTACTACCATAAGAAACAACAACATCCTCCTGTCATTTGATGAAATTGTTGGGAATCTTACTCAAGAAGAATCAAGGATGATAGCAAGAGGAATGATTCAAAAGAATGAAGAGGGAGAGCCCACTACATATATCACTCATGAGAAAAAGAAGAAGAAGGGAAAAGGAAGTCCATAAAGGAAGCCTCCTTCTTAAATGCAAAAGGAAGGAATGATAGATCCTTATCTCATATTGAATGCTACAATTTTCACAAGAAAGGTCATTATGCTTGAGGTTGTCCTGAGAAGAGAAACAGGCCTCATTACAACACAAGAAGCAACAACAATAATAAAAGAAGAAAACACTATCAAAGAAATAACCAAGATAGAAGATATTAAAGAAGAAGAAGAGATTCCTCAAGTGATCATGAAGAAGATCATCCTCCTCAAAATAAGTCAAGAGTTCCCAGGAATGAAATTAATGCTGTAAATAAATCTGAATACATTCTTATTTATGCCCTTACTAGTTCTTCTCCACCGGATTCATGGGATAGTTGGTTGGTTGATAGTGGGGCCGCTCATCATTTATCTGGATACAAGGATTTCCTCTCTAATCTAGTAGAGAGGGAGACTAGGCTGAAGATCATTCTTGGAGACAATTCTACTCATCCCGTGAAATGTTTTAGGTCTAGAAAATCTCAGTTGAATTATGGGGAATCAATTATGTTGCATGATGTTATGTATGTGTTAAGATTAATGAAGAATTTGGTATCTATATATGCATTGTAAGATAAAGGGATGAGGGTTTCCTTCATCAAAGGAAAATTTCTGACTTGGTCTGTTGGTTCACCTATGAGAGATGAATTCACTTTAGGATCAAGATTTGAAGGACTCTATAAAGTCACTGGAAGGCCACTTCTAGCATTGATTCATAATACCAATAATCTAAGTGAGTTGTGGCACCATAGACTGGCTCATCTACTCTATGATGCTCTTTTGAAATTGAAGAAATTAGTCTCAAGTATTCCTGATGTTCAAGCCCATCATGATGGAGTTTGTCTAGGTTGTGCGAGTGGAACGAAAACAAGGGGACCATTCCCCTCTAGCGAGAAAAAAACAAATGGCATCCTCCATTTCATTCATTCCAATATATGTGGTTTAATGCCTGTGCATTCTATTGTTGGTCATCTCTACTACATCACCTTCATTGACGACTTCTCAAGAAAGACATGGATATACTACCTAAATGACAATGATGAAGTCTTTGAAATGTTCAAGGAATTCAAAAACTTGATCGAAAATAAAACAGGGAAGATAATCAAAGTATTCAGGTTCGACAATGGAGGGGAATACATGTCAAACAAGTTCATAGAATTTTGCAAGAAAGAAGGGATCAAGAAGGAAACAATTGTTTCACATACCCTGGAACAAAATGGTTAAGCAGAAAGGAAGAACATGTCTATATTAGAAGTTTCCCATGCCATGCTCCATGGTCAAAAGGTGCCAAAATTCCTTTGGGCAGAAGCCATACATGTTTTTGTATATGTTCAAAACATGGTGCCTCATCAAGCATTAGAAAACAAGACCCCCGAAGAAATATTCACAGGTGTCAAGCCCAATATTAGCCATCTTCGTGTATTTGGATGCCCTGTATATTTTCATGTACCAAAGGACAAAAGGAACAAGTTGGAAGCTACAGGAAGAAAAGGTATGTTTGTGGGTTATTGTGAAAATGCTAAAGCATATAAAATATATATTCTTGGTCAAAGGAAGGTCGAAATTAGCAGAGACGTAACATTCGATGAAGATGCAACTCTTGGAAAAGGGAGAGATCTTCCTCCACCTCTTCCTCCCAAGAAGGAAAATGATGGCTTGGATATTTTAGATGGTTCTTGCATGCCTAATTCAGCGACTAATATTGTTGATGATCCCATGGAGCCTATGGATTCTTTAGATCCTCCTCCAAGTGATCCTCCTACTAAGAAAATACCACTTTGGCTCCATGATACTCTACAAAATGTTGAAATAAATGTTCCCATTTGTAGATCATTTAGAGAAAGGAAGAAACCATGCAGGTATCAGGGATATGTTGCAGCCATGAGCATTATGATTCAAGTTGAACCATCCTCATTCGAAGAAGCTGTAAAATATCAAGTTTTGAAGGATGCTATGGACAAGGAATATGAATCGATTGTGAAAAATGATTTATGGGATGTTGTGCCAAGACCGAATGGGAAGTCTGTAGTGACTTCAAAGTGGCTTTTCAAGATCAAACATCGAATTGATGGTAACATTGAGAAATTCAAAGTGAGGTTCGTAGCTCGAGGATTCTCTCATAAAGAGGGAGAATATTATGATGATATATTTTCTCCTGTGGCTTGAGATACAACCATCCATTCGATAGTTTCCCTTGCTACTAGTCAAGGATGGAATTTTCATCAGATGGACGTAAAGACTACGTTCCTTCATGGCATGTTACAGGAAGAAGTATATGTTGAACAACCACAGGGATTTGAAGTGGAAGATCGAAGAGCACATGTTTGCAGGTTAAAGAAGGCATTATATGGTCTGAATCAAGCTCCCTGAGCTTAGTATGCATTGACAATTACTTAATGAAGTTGTGATACACAAGAAGAAATGTTTATCCCAACCTCTACTTCAAGGTAGTCTAAGGTATGCTATTGATTTTGGTTTTATATGTTAACAATCTATTCTTGACAAGTAGTGAGCCTTTGATGATCAAGTGTAAGAGGGATCTAGCCTTTGAATTCGAGATGAAGGACTTGGTCTCATGCACTACTTTCTAGGTCTTGAAGTGTGGCAAAGACTTGATGATATTTTCCTTTCACAAGGAAAATACGCTGTGAAGTTGCTAGAAATATTTGGAATGACTGAATGCAAATCCATGGCTACATAGATGGAAATGAACTTCAAGAAGCTATGTGGAGAATATGCAGGACCTAATTTAATGAATCCATTTGAGTATAGACATCTGATTGGGGCTCTGATATTCCTTATGAACACCCGTCAAGACATATTATATGTACTAAACACATTGAGCCAATTCATGATCGATCCCATCCATGCACATTGGATCGCTACCAAACACGTATTGAGATATTTTCATGGGACGATCACATTTGGTCTGAGATATTCTGTTGGAGATGTTCGACTTCATGGATACATTAATGCTGAATGGTAAGGAAATTTTATCGACACGAAGAGTAGATATGGATGTTGTTTTAGTCTTGGATTTGTTAGGGTCCTATAATAATAGGATTCATAATTTTGAATTGGCTATGGTTAGTCTTGTAATATTGTACATACTTTTGATTTCTACAAAATGTTTTCCCATATTAAAAATAAAAAATGTAAAGAGGGTGAGTCCTAAAAGAATAATCAAAGGACCAAAAGAAAGAAAAAGATAAAAAATATATAAAATATGAACCCCCAAAAGAGATAAGAATAGATCATGAAAGTGTGTAAATTCAAATGCCACTCCTTTTTACTTTAATTTGAAAAATAATATTGTGTGCAGCTTGTCAAAAATGCCACAATCCATGATGGTCAAACAATTTAAACTTGATTCATTGATGCTTTAAATTTCATGTTAATAGATAGAGAATAAAGATCTAGCCAAACTATTTAATCTTGGAAGATCAGTAGCTAGGTAGAGAATAATAATGAGATCATCAATTTAATCTGATCCATTGGAAGTTATAAGGTTAGAATTAGATAATTTGTTTATCAAAGAAAAAGAAATGAAGGGTCAACAAGCTCAAATGCACCCAATCAATGAAGAGAAAACGCTAGGGTAAATAAAGGGTAGGTAGAAGAAGTTTGCAAGTGCACAAGGTTGTTAAGTCAAAAGCACCTTTATCATGCTTAATCCTATGTTTCATGTGCAGGAGGAATTGTCAAAGAGAAAGGATATTCACTAAAGCTTATTTACTAATTTCCCCTTGGTGCGGGAGGAATTGTCAAAGAGAAATGATATTCACTAAAGCTTATTTACTAATTTCCCCTTATTTCACTAGACCGCCACATACTTAGTTTATTAATTACCCCTTCCCTCTTCATTTCCCTTTGTAAAAACCATTTCCCTTCATTTTGACCTTTTTGTCCTTTGTTTCACACATTTCCCTTTTAAAAATCATTCCCCCTTCCCAAAACCCCTTTCCCTAGTGTGAAACCCATTCCCATCACAAAAAATGCATTCCTCCCTTATTAATTTTCCTGTTTTCCCTTAAAAACCCACTAAACCCTTTATCCTAAGTTATTCCCTAAAGTCCTGCTCTATATATTTAAAGTCCCCCACGTTATAATTCCTCGACACCCTTTTAACTCACCCAACCTTGGTGTATAGTTAAAACCTCCACCGTATAACCCATGGTCCCCACCCTTTATTAACCCATTGCTTATATTAAAATACCGTGATTAGTTTTTAATTAATTACATTTCATTGTAATCAAAACCCGACCCCACTCCCCAGCTTTGCCCTTGCAACTTTGATGCGTGATAGCCCTCTGATCTCCCACCTCCAGATCCAACAACGCATATCCATATCGCGCAGTTTCATCATCCGATAGTTAAAAGTCCAAAAGCACGTGATATTCGCGGTTTTGGTCGAGCATTGTTTCGCTACGTGGCGGCACCAGGTTATATCGCGTGCTCGCGAAAAATACTGCCCTCCACCCAAAAGTGGTGTGATATGGCACAAAACCACCTCCCTGTGTAAAAAAAAACTACCCATTGTTCATTTACCAAATCTCGTGCCAAAATGTAACTGTTGTTGGTTAAAAAGCCAAAAAATCCCCCTTTCACTCTTTTCACTCATTTTCGCTAAAAACCTCTGCTAACTAATTCTGAAACCTTGAACCTCTGCGCAACCATTTTAACCACCTTTTGCAACTAGAAGTTGTAGACACCAAATTGAAGCAACAAATAGACAATTGAAGCCTCAGAAACCTCTGCTGCTACCACAGAACCCTGTCTGCGCACCAAATCGTCATTTTCCAGGTATTCTTGAAAGAACCGGAACGATCCTGTGATTTAAGCTATACACAATAATTATCAAAAGGTTAATTAATTAAACTAATTAAGAAACCTTTCTAGACTGAAGAAAAACTTATTGTGCATCCAAAAGCCCTTTTTTACAGATTGTAATTGCCCTCCCCACTGATTCTAGAGCTTCTGACCTTACTCCTAAAGCTAGAGAAAAAGTAATTTAGTTGAATAAACCAAATTATGGCTTCCCAAAGCTATTTGGATGTAATACCCCTGCAAACCCCTCACCTAGATATTGGCCACCTCCCATTGGACGACAAATATTTTCAAATTAAAGACACTATTTCCCCTAGCCATCTACTGAAACTCCACTACTGGAGTAAAGATAAATTCTTGAACCAGAATGATGACATTCACCTATGGGAATCAAATTTTCCCAAGTACTTGTTCCCATAGGTATACCTATTCCCAGAAATCATCCACTTCTGCCAAGCTTGCTATGTCCCAAGTCAAAGATCCATAGTCTCTCCTGACCAACAGGTTTTATTCACCATTACTACAGAGTCAATAAATCAAATGCTGCAAATCCAACCAAGCCCAAATGAGACCCCACTTTCCATTGAAGCCTTACTAAAACTCTACACAAAGCTGGACCTTCCCAAGAAAGCTCAAATCTTTCATGCTTTCATCGTAGAAGAGTCTCATACTCCTACATATAGTCCTCCATATGCTGCCACCATTTTCTCTGTGAGAGCTAGACAAATTATAACCATGCTCTCTTGTATTCTAAGATACACCACTGATGAGCATGTAGATGAGGTTATGCTTGCTTTCCTGTCTATTTTTTGCCCAGGAAAGCCTCCAACTACAGTTTTTAACTTTGCTCAGTTCCAGGCAGACAGAATCCATGAGCAGTTTGTCAGATTGTCAAATGAAAGAGTATTCAAATACTCTTCAGTATTGTTTCACATGTTTCTATATTTTTAGTCAGTCAGGTTTCTAGTCAGCATCCAAAAGTTAGACACTAAGGGCCATTCAAGATCTGTCATCTTTTGGACACCATTAATCCAAAGATATTCCACTGTTTTTAGTTATAAATAATTCATTGATTCCTTTGTTCATCTAGTTTTAAACATGCTAACTAGTAGCAATCAACCTAGGATCAATGATGAGATTAAGAGAGTTTTATAATTGTTAAAAAACAATAGAGTGGGAGATTTGTATATATACTAGGACCACACAAAAATCAGGATATATGGATGCCAACTCACTCCCTACAGGATGCCCAAATACCTCCCCATGAGGATATTTGCATTAGAGTATTTCAGGAAAATCATAAACTCAGATGAGGTCAATTTTCTGTCAGCTAGGAAGAAAACTCAATTTAAGATAAAAAGCCAATTGGGGCCTTTCATTTGTAATAATAGGGAAGCTGGGCAAGAAGCAGAGAAAATATTACAACAAATGAACTTCAATAACAGTTTTATGTGGCAGTATTACCCTAATGGAGTTATAAAAAAAACTAAGGCTCAAATTAAGTCCTTTCATACATGAGCCAAGGCCAAACATTGAAAGATATGCCAATAAGTCAGAATGGTTGGAAAATACTTTAATAGATGTGGAAAAGCAGATAGATACTAGTTCCTTCCTGCAGGTTCCAACCCTACAAGAACAGATGGGTATTAGTCCCATTCTACAAACTCCAATCATGCAGGATAGAAATGTAAAGAGAAACAGGGAAGAAGGATCTAGCTCTGGAATGGATACTACAGATGATAGGTTTGAAATCAGTTACAGGAAGAAGCCCAAGCTTAATTCTGTAACTGAGCAAGAGGGCACCAATGAGACAATTGAAATCATTGATACCAACACAATGGTTGAAAAGACTAAAGGTTGAACATTTTAAGAGGAAAATCATCAACCTTCTACCTCAAATACTCAAATTATTGAAAAAAAACTTAGCATTGAAGTCTCTTCATCCAGCAAACCAATGGATAAAGAGAAAGATATAAAATAGAAGTACAAAGAAATCAAGTAAAGGAATGAGGCATTAAAAGCTTAAACATATGCCCAGTACTTCAAACAGACACCTACCAATCAAAATAGATTAATGTCAGCCTTTGACATTAAAACTGGTAAAATGCAAATGACCTTTATGCAACCTACAGTTCAACAACCTAGACCATCAACAAACTACAGGAAGACAGAGTTTGAAGTTTTGTCTAGGGATGTTCACCCTATTGACCAAATTGAATTCCATAAGCAGGAAGATGAAATGATTTACTCTATAATGACTAAAAGAGCAATGACTGTGCAGAAACTTCAAATCTCATTGGGAAAAATAACAACGCATTTTCAGTTAGAAAAGGCATCCTCACAGGGCAAAGATAACAGAATCAAGTCACTAGAAGACTTGATAATTGAAATTGGATATAATCCAAATGATATCAAGCCTGCAAAAAAACTAATGAAGAAGAAAAATGAGGATATTGCCTCTTTGAAGAAACAAATGAAGTTGCCTCCTTCTGAACATCCACATGCCAAGGAGGTCCTAGAGAGCCAAACCTAGCAGGAAGAAATGATGGATCTCATTCTTCAATTAAATGCTCAATTAAAAGAAATGGAGAAGGAATTGGACGAGTTAATACAGCTGAAACAGGCCAGTCTTGAGACAACTATTGCCACTGTTATCCATATAGTTACTACAACAGCTCCCTCAACTTTGGCAGCTTCATTGGCCCCAACAGTGCCACTAGCTACAACACTGCCAGCTGTAACAACAACTACATCAGCAACAGGTTCAACAACAGTAGTAGCTCATCCAAGTGATGAAGCAAGTAAACTGGTCAAAGCCATGGAGGACATGTCCATACAGACTACTGAAATAAATAAACTTAATGAACAGATAACAAGTCTAGAGGATGAGAAGAAACTGGCTCAGATTATGCATAAAATGAAGTACAGAAGTCAAACAGGTTGATTGAGAGGATAAAGAACTTGGAAAAAGAATTAACATTGAAAGAGCCACTTGCCCAAGCAAAAGAGTAGCTATGGGCCAATACCATTGACTCCATCAATGATATTTGGCCATCTATACAGGTTATCTTTGAACAAAATGATTTAGTCAAAGAGGCCGGTGAAGCAATTCAAAGAGTTAAGGCTGAACTTGGAAATATGCCAGAAGAAGCCTCAATAATAATCCAATTCCTTAACTCAAAGAATAAATATGAATTGCAAGAGCTTGAAATAGCTGACATGACTCCCACTATACTAGAGGTGAAGAAAGTAATCACCAAGAGGAACTTGATGATGCAGCTTGAGGACAAATTCCAAACCATGGATCTAGCTATAGGCAGGTTCATGGTCAAATTTGTTGCTCTGAGGTAGAAAGGTCTGCCAAATCCATTGGTATAAATGACAGGTTAATGCCACATGAAGACTATAACAAGAAAATCAGAGAAGTGGCAAGGGAGAAAACCAATAGTTCCTCTATGAAAGGGATGCCTATAGGAAAGGTTCTTTACCAAACTTTTGAGAACCTTTTTTACCTCTAGCATGAGGTAAAACATCTTTTTGTAAACAGGCCCACCTTTGCAAAATACACAGAATCTGATGAAGTCTACAGAAGAATGGTAAATATTAAATTACCAGATACATACACTTGGGAAAAATTAAATGATTTACTGTGAAAATGCAAGGTAAATAGTAGATATAGAGTAGTGAAAGAAAAGTAGCAGGTCAGCTAAGTCAAAGAGTATAAGATGAAAGAGTATCAGTCAAAAAATCAAAGTAAAAGGACAACCAGCGTAAAAGAAACAACAAAGGAGAAAAAGCAGCAAAAGATCTGACAACAGAGCCAAATAAATAGGGATAGCTTGCAGTAGTTACATATCTGTCTCTATCTTCTTGCATGAAGATTTTTCTTTTTCCTTGAATAATTACCAAAACAGTTTGGGATATTTTGTAATTTTTTTTTGTATAAATACTTCATAATTCTAAGTATAGAGTGTGGATTTCTAAACATTTCTATAGATGTATTGATTTGAAACCTAAGGGTTCATTGTACCATTTTTTCAAGTCAGCAGACTGGACTGAGTAATAAAGGCATTGCATTACAAGATTCATGTGTTGGGCCACTTTAGTGAAGTATTTTTTGTTTGTCAAATTGTTATCTTCTTAGTGTTTCATGTACTTGCATGTTATCTAAATTGAATGAAATAACTGGAATATTATTTCAGAATTTGTTTAAGTACACTCCGCCTTGAACAGTTAATCATTTTAATGTTTTCTTCTGATATCCAGAGTAGGGAATCCTTCATTTCTCCCTAGTTTCGATTGACCTCTGTCATTTCCCTCATTATCCGATTTGAGGAATCCTTAATTACTTCTTGACCCCAATTGAAAACCACTTCACCATCCAGCTTAAAAGATCTGAATTTACTCAGCTACCTTGCCCCTTGAACACTATCTTAAAAACTTGATTTAGTCATGTTTTCTTGACACTTGACCCCATAGCCCAATGGTAAAAGACACCCCTCTATCCATCTAAGTCAGTGATTCCACCACCAAATCAAAGTTAAAACCCAATCAAGCTTAAATAACTAGCCTAAAATCAATTAACTCAACAAAGTTAAATCATAAAGAGAGAGCCCTCTCTGAGCATTAAGAAGGCTAGATCCTGATCTCAAAAGTAGGTTTGTGGTTACCTCTAATATTTCTTTTGACCCAAGATAACAACCCTAAGGAAATTTTAGAGTGATAACAGGATCTACCATGATATCTTGGATGAGCAGGAAATAAAAGCCTGTAGCATTGAGAACCACCGAAGCAAAATACATTGCCGCTAGCATGTCTAGCTGCGAAGCAATTTGGTTGAGGAAGCTCTTTGGAGAGATATTTGAGCAGGTCCTAGACACTACAATGATATATTGTGACAACAATAGTG
The DNA here is from genome assembly GCA_000404065.3 of Pinus taeda. Taxonomy (NCBI): domain Eukaryota; kingdom Viridiplantae; phylum Streptophyta; class Pinopsida; order Pinales; family Pinaceae; genus Pinus; species Pinus taeda. Next base: position 39,597 of record APFE030954372.1, read on the forward strand.
GGATCCGTTTGACAGAGAATCTCGTGTTTCTTGACAAGTCCAAGCACATTGAGACTCAATATCACTTTATTCGAGACATGTTGCAAAGAGGAGTTGTTAGACTCCATCACATATCGGCAGATGAGAAGATTGCAGATATTATCACCAAGGCATTACTAAAAGGAAAGTTCTTGGTCTTCAGAGAGAAAAATGGACTAATGGATGTGGCCCCTCTGGGTAAGGGGCAACACTAATCGAGGACACTGAACCAACTCTTCCCACCCTGTTTAAGCTCCTAGGGTGAGGAATTGAGATAGAGGGCTCCTGGGGTTGAGGGATATTTCGAAAATAGGGTACTCCCCTATCCGTTACCCATATGGTTGGAGATGTTGATCTCCTATCATCATAGGGTTGGAGATGCTTCTCCCCTTTCTGGTCTATGCAGAGTATACCCCAGTTGGCATCATACCCTCAAGCAAGGTTTGTTGGGAATATTGCTCCCCATTGGCCAATGGGTTGAGAGTGTACTCGAGGTGTACAACCCAAGTCAATTATGATGCAGGTGTTCTACCACATGACTATTGAGGGTAATTTATGGGAATATTAGTAGGTAATAGGATTAGGTTGAGACTTGCTCCTCTTTTGAAATTCTGGATTGACAATGAGCTCCCCGATGAGATTCCAAGGTCAAAGATCTACTCCCTTGCATGATTAGTTATCCTATTGCTCGGTATGGGTGAAAGATATTACTGCCTGATTCTTCTTCTTTTAGGTTTGAGAAATTTTCAACAAATAGACTTGAGAGGAGAAAATCAAAGCATGATGACAACATGATATGATGATGTGATGATCAATATACAGATATTGGCAAGTGGAATTCTTCCTAGTTGAGAGGGAGTGTTAATTTTTTCAACTAGGGTAAAATTACACCTTGGATAGCTCATATGATCGAGATGATGATTGCATTAAATTACTCTTTTCGAGAGGACCAAAATTGACCTAAAGATCACCCTATTTGGACAAACAAGAGTTGGTTTTTGAATTTATTTTATCCACTGTCGACCTTAAGAACATTTACAATTGGATAGGTCAGCCTCAACACCAAGTGGACCCTCATGGGAACCTATAAATAGAAGAGAGATCAATCTCATTTAGACACACTGATCAAGAAATATTCTACTCTCTTCTATTGTCTTGGTTCACACAAGTATGACGAAGGAGGTTTGCTCAAGGGTTTGAAACTACAAGGTTGAAGCTTGCACGATTCTAGGGTTTATCTTTCTGGGTCGTTGGCTCGTAACTAAGAAATATCATCCCTAGATGCACTCACAACGTGGTTAAGGGTACATCTGGGAGGTCTCGGCTACTCACACTGAAGCCTGAAGGGAGCACTTAGGGTTTCTAAAGTAGATCAGACAGTGTTTGTCCCTGAACGCACACACAATAGATGGAAGGGAGTGTCTGGGGTTTGTAGCATTTCTGTGTCTATTTGTCCCTAGATGCACACATATAGTCTTCCTGGGAGCATCCGGGTCAGACACAAATTCTTTCCCATAGTGGCTAAGGGAGTGCCTGTTGGAGCATTCGTTAATTTTGAGGAGTTTTGACTAGTTTTGACCAACCGTAGGGCAGGAAAGGACAAATGGCAGCAACAATTGGGTGGTGGAACGAGCAGTTACGGGAAGGTGATGGCAGGGTGGTAGTGGAAGGAAAAGGCAGCCGTGGAAATGGGAAAGTGCAAAGGTAGCCAAGTAAGCAAGCAGCCGAGCGAGAACTGGTAGTCTAGGCAACTGAGAAGGATATAAAGAGAGGAAGAACAAAAAGGGAGGGTTGGACTATGGGTTTTTGATGGTGTTGCTACTATTGTTGCTAAGTTTCATTGATCATTGGGGCTGTTGATACACTGAAGGATTGGGCCTTTGAGGAGGTACGCAGATACCAGAGCAGGAGCAAGAAGGGCTAGGAACTGAGTTGTGGAGCAGATCTGACCTGAGCTACTGAGCCGGGTATTCTTTGTGTTGTTGATGACCGAGAGATGAGTTCTAACATATTCTGTTATGATACTTTAATGTAATTCGAAGTTAATGATTGTTAAGACCCACAAGTGTACTACACATGTTATATTATGGCTTATCAAAATTTTAATTAGTCCCCTTGTTACATGAGGCTGGTGCTTAATAGATCGACACTAGTATATTGTTAAGTTCTGTGGCATATATGATGAGTCTCTGTGTATGAGTTGAAGATATTATTATTTCGGTTCCATGTTTTATGACTGCATATGTGTATGACCGCTTGTGTATAGCTTAGACCCCCTCAATCCTATGTTGAGCCCTTCTATTCTTTTGGTTGCAGCGTGCTTCGGGTGAGATTCTTTTCCCTTCGAGGTGAGGTGAAAATGCCAACGCTATCCTAGACTACAATGGATCATTGTTGGCATTCTGTGCCTAAACCTGAGGTCTTTTCCCTGATGGCTCGCTCGAGCCAACAGGTTCCATTTCCAGGACCCAAAATTAGGAGAACTGGTTCAGAATATGGTGTCGAGGGTGTTTAAGAAAGAGATCAGAAACTGGTGGAATCACAAAATAGATCAATTTGTGGTAGAAAGAGCTGCTCATAGGAATCAACCGATTGGTAGGGTGCATAAGCAGATCCTATATGCTGATAGCATAGATGACCGATATGAAATTTTCTGGTGCAAATTCCCTGAAGACCTGTACAATTGGTTGAGGGAACTGAAGCGGTAGAGTCCTTCGAGTGGACCGATGAGAGCCTACCACAGTTGGATTTCGTACAAGATTTCACTATTACAACAACTGGATACTAAGCGGATGAGAGCAGTTGATTTCTGGGTGAGAAATAAGGTAGAAGGGTACGTAGTCGAGTTTACTGTGGAAAGCTATTAGTCCTACTCAAAGGTGTAGGTGGTGTTCCACTTCGAGCTAAGGGGGGAATTGATAGGAGAAATCCTGACATGGATTAAGATGTTCTTGCTAGAGGAGGGAATGTTACCTCTAGCTACTGTTGGGATGGAAGAGTAAAACCTCAGTATCGGGGGAAGGAACTAAGGGGAAAATGCTGCCCACAAGGGGATAAGGGTGCTGTAGGGGGATGGATGCAGAAGGATTAAAGAAAGCATGGGATGTTAGAGCACAAAGAAGGGCACTGTTAGCAGAAAAGTGGCAAGTGAGAGTAGATTGGGCCCTAGGGAAAAGAAGGAGAGGGTCCCGCTTGATAGGAGTGGCGATGGGAAAACCTCAAGCTAAGATGAAGGGGGAAGAGGATGCTAGGGCACCAAAAGATGGGACAAAATGATGTCGGAATCGAGAAGAGGTGGAAAGACATTCCCTGTAGGTTGCAGAAATAGGATCGCAATAGGGAACTGGAGGAGGACTATCCCTGAATGTTGCGGATGTGGGATCATAACTGGGACCCTATGAAGGATCCTCCCTGAAAGGTTGTGGGAGAAGAACCGCAAGATCGACACCCATGCTGCATGAGGATGACGACAACATGGGTGATAGAATGAGGAAGTTATTTGATGAAGAACCAACATTCACCAAAGTTCAGCAACCCCAACCCCAAAGCGTAAGCGACGTTTTCCTCGAACTTCCCCTGGTACCTTATCACAAACCACAAGAATTCATCTTTAACCAAACAAAAACAGCGCGAGTATACAGAGCACGAGAAAAATACGAACTAGTCTCAACATTGGGGGTGGTACCAAAACCGGCTACAACAGTAATTTGGGACTCCAGGGGGCACTACAGCCGAGAACCAATGGTTTTGTATTGTTAGCTAATATTCAAAACAATATGGCGGGATCATTTACAAGATACCTGAAGTTTGCAGGCAAGGGGAATGAGGATGTGGAGCAACATTGGTACCTTTGCAAAGCCATCTGGAGAGCCCACCAGACTTCAGATAACGTTCAAGTGGTGGAATTCCAGACCACGCTTAGGGAACGTGCTCTACGCTGGTTCATAAAGTGGGTGGAGCAAAACCAAAACACAACCATACACGACATTAAGAGGGGATTTGTGCAAGAATTAAAAGTACCGCAAATCGATCAACAAGGGCTATCAAAGTTGTGGGAAATCAAGCAGAGGGAGGGAGAGACTGCGTGGGAGCTCATGCAAAGATTTAAGGGTGCCATTTCGAAGCTAAGTTATACTTTGGACCCAAACCACCAGCGGGACTGGTTCATCAAGGCACTCTTACCCTTGACCAGAACACTATTGACACAACAGAAGATAGGAACCCTGCATGATGCTTTAGAGCAAGCACCGCGGATAGAAGCGATGGAAGGATATCCCCATGAATACTGGGGAGGCACAAGTATGCAAGACCCAACAATTATGAGCTTACAAAGCTAGATCGTAAACCTGACTAAGAAGCTGATGGATCTTCAGCCCGTATGACCGGCTAGGCCCAATGTTTGGTGCACCCATTGTCTAGTGGAGAGGCATGTTTCAATGGAATTCACGCGACTGCAAGGTATTAACCAAGCAGGAGGAGTGGCGGGGTCATCGGGAACCACTCTGACTGCAGGGGTTGCGGCCATCGGGGAGCAAGGACCCTTACCAGGAAGGAATAACGTAGATTTCTACGAAATCTATTGTTGGGTCCCTATAATACTAGTGATTACCCCATTAATATTGTAGTTGCACCCCTTATTAATATTGTTGTGCCCCTATTGTCCCCATATTTTTATTACTGTGCCCCATAGAATCCCTCTATTCTTATTTTTGTGGCTTTATATTATTATTGTTAGGTCGACTGCGTTATATTGTGACTCCTTAGACTCCTATATATAGAAAGGAGGTTTTATCATTTGAATCATCCAAGAATTGTTCATTTATGTAATGTAAAGGAGGTTTCCCCCTAAAAGAGGTGGAATTCTAAGGCGTTGATCTATATTTTCTATCTTTTCTTGAGCTGATTTCATAACATTTGGTATCAGAGCTTTGGATTCTAGAGTTTCGCTGCTCCAAACAAGTCATTGTGGCATTGTCACTATAACTTTTTTTTCTGCGGTGTTTCAGAAGCTAAAAAGAAAACCCATTTGAGAAGACATCACACTGAATCTCCGGTCCGAATTTCAGAGCTTTTCGCTCTATATTTTCGGAGATATGAACTGAGGAAGTTGGTCCTTTTGCATAATCCTGAATTACATTCAAAACATGTGACTTGGGGAAAATCGTCATAACTTTCTTTTTGAGCATCAGATTGAAATTTAGTAAAAAGGTACAGAAAGAGGACGAACTGTAGTTTCTTGTATATATTTTTCAAAGCCAAAGGTCAAAATAGGGACATGTGGCACGTCATACAATTTTGCTCTACTGAATTAGTCTATAATCAGGTCACTGTGGGAGATTTGGCATAACTCTTCATTGGAGAATCCAATTGGGGTCAGACTGGTGGCATTGGAAAGAGGACGCAGAGTGCTACCGCAGGTTGCAATTTTAGAACTGGATGATCTGAAATTACAGAGATACATCAGAGGCCATATCGAGCTCCTACAAAGTGAAAAAAAGTGTGTATATTTTTTTAAATGTTTGCTTAAGCTTGGTTCGAAAAATTATTTTGAAGGAATTCAAAGGGAATAGTGAAGCATTATTATCAGTAATTGATGCCCTGAAGAAAGAAAATGGAAACACCTAGTAGGCGACCTGAAATCTCTAGCATGACTCATGAAGAAGAGGAAGAAATGCAACATG
>APFE030954373.1:2653-63385 GCA_000404065.3 Pinus taeda
CAACTGGGTCAGCATTCCAACATGTCTTGCAAAGTCACTTCCTCTCTCAACAATCCGGCAGCATAACCTCTCTTTCAGCTCTCACTATCAATTTTAGCATAAGCTTCAACACTCTGACACTATCATTAGCACTCCAAAAACTAGCCGGTTCAATGCAGGATGACAGTGATTTATAGATGGAAGAGGAGAAAGTATTCATCGTATCCGGACACCTATCGAAGATTTGGCATTGTCCCAGAATAGCCTTTGGACTGGGTTGTCATGGATGAAAAAGATGACACTCGATTGTATCCATGGGATTTTTCCTCAGGGAACTGCATGAGTAATGGAGGAAAAAACATTTCAGTGCGCGTTGGCCAAAAATCATGACTAATTTTGTGTGGCGCGGGCTTTTTTCTGTGACAGCACGTCTATGGGCGCGCCCTCTTTGTAGGAACTGAGCCATTGGCACGGGTCGGACACTGTGGACCCGCGCTAATGAAAAAAGGGTATTTTCCAAGGTTAATCTTCAAAGGGTGTCTTCAGGGATATTGAAGTTCATACTTAGGAGACCTCAATGCAAGTGTTTTTCAAGTTGTGTCACTGGTCACAGGTCCGTAAATGTGTCCTCCAATGTGTGACAGCGGGGGGTAACAAGGACGGTGACCAACGGTGACAAATTACTGCGTAACAGTAACACTTCAAACAAAAGACTCCCATTTAGTGTTCAGGTTTATTACAAACACATAATGCTCCAAACTTGAAAGTGAAGTTAAATATATGAGAAAATGGGAGCACCACCCATGCTGAAGAGAACTAAAGCTATAAAATGTTCTTCATTCCTGCCTAAAAGAAATGAAGCTAATCTAGGCCAAGAGAAATGAAGTTATGGAGCCTTGCCCAAGAGAACTAAAGTGATCAAATTTTCTTTTTTCATACCATGAGCATCTATTAATTTCATTCATATATTATTATAAGAGGTGAAATTTATATATTTTTAATTTTTAATTTTTTCAAATCTAGTTAAATAGGGTTGTTCTTATTTTCTTTTATTGTTGAGTGGTGTTTTTTCAAGATTACATTTTTGGATAACCTTATCATTTTTTTGATATTTAAATAATTTTTATAAATAAAAGAAAAAACTATAAAATGAAATGTAAATGTTAGATTGGAATCTATAAAATGTAAGAAATACTTAATATATAAATAATATATATATATATATAGTTAATATGTGGACAAATGTTTTATGCAAGATGTGTAATCACTTTAGGAATCTCAAACAATAACATGTCTCCATTGTACTACATGCTACATAATTTTTTATTTCATTTCATTTTATTTTATTTATTTATTTGTTTATTTATTTATTTTGTACCCTTGGTCATTGGGTAGCTGGGGATCACATCCCCTTGCCCTATGTACTGACCTCACCCTAAGGGCTTTCGAGAATCGACCCAGTATGGGGAGGCATTGATTTGACTAGATCAGCTAACCCTTGGGGCTACATGCTACATAAATTATTTAAATTACTTTTAAAATATATTTATAATTTGTTTATCTATATTAAATAGGAATAATTAGTGAAATGAATTGTTTTTCTTTGGAGTATATTAAATGTAGACATTTCTTATGCCCAATTAACTAAATAATTTGACACGGGTATATTTACAATAATTATTTGGTGGGATGTGGCATTACATGTTCAATCAACCCCCTATTTACAAAAGGAATGGATGGGATCACAAAATGCATGGATCATCTCATCTTTTTGGTTTTGAGAGAAAATATTTGACAATTCATGCAATGCATAATTATATCATGGATAGAGTGATGGAAAAACACCACAAATATCCTATAAGAAACACATTTCATAAGTGAGAAACTTTATTCTAGTCATCTTACCCAACACTATGGAAATTATACTGAACCTTGTATTCCTTCTTGGGAGATAAGGATTGGGTGAGATGGTGTGAATTATGATCAAAAGATGTAATACCTCTAGCTCAACCCCTAAATGGTCTAGCAAATATAAATATGATATTTAAGCTAGTGAACATCTATATCTTAATTAGATTTGTAAGCACAACTTTATTGGGGTTTGGGTGTCTTTATGTGTATAAATTTGTTAGGTCAATGGGCTATTGTACTAATGTGCTTTAATTCTAGGTTGATTGTGCAGTTAAGCTAGGGAGTTTTTCTACTAGTCTCCAAGATGTAACATGTAAAGCACACATGTAATAATAGATTATCATGACCAAAAATTAGGGAATTAAAAAGACTATGGGGTGCTAAGAATCCAGAAAAAATAAAATGTAGTGGTGGTATCTAGACATGGTTCTTAAGAAAACGTGATACAATATTATTAAAATAAATTTTATTTATAAGAAATATTACAACCCAAAAATAAAATAAAGGGTAAAATTAGAGGAATGGAACACATTCAATTTCTCTTTCTATTAGAGATTTCTAGGTGATGGATATGGAGCTATGTATTATGATGTGACGATATTAATAGTACTATGAGTGGCATTGCCCCAATAGGATAAATTGGTAATATTATAAGTGGTGTCAAAGCATGATTTCAACATTAGCCTTATATGGAAAATGTACAAACACCACTATGAAATTTTGTATAGGTTCCCACTACAAATTGCATATAGACGATGGTGTATGAAAGGTGATGGATAGTGGATGGGAGGTAGCATGAGCTACCAATCTGAGGGTGATATAGGTTTAGTCCCACTAGAATGTAGACCCTCTTATGCATTTGAATGAAGTAAAAGAGATGCTTTTTGGACCTACATATATTTCTATAGGCATAAAAGTTAGGAATACTTAGCATAACACATAGCTTTTAGCTTATGGTGTGATGAGTAAGGCACCTCAGCAAGCAACATCTAAAAGGGTCATCTGGAATAACCTCCATCGCAACAATTTAAACATGATACATCTATTTCATGTTCAAGTTTATTACATAGAGATAATGCTCCAAACTTGAAAGTGAAATTAAATATATGAGCAGAATGGGGGCATCACCCTTTGCGTAAGAGAACTCAAGCTATCAAATGTTCCTCATTAGTGTGTGAGAGAATAAAACCTATCCACCCCTATTGAAGAGAGAGCTAAAGCTATGAGGAATGAACTCATGAAATGCTCTTTGTTTATACCATGAGAATCTATTAATTTCATTCATATATTAGTTAATCAAGGTGAAATTTGAACATTTTCTAATTTTTATTTTTTCAAATCTAATTAGTTTTAATGGGTGCCCATCCAATTTTGGTTAAAATAATAGTTTTATTAATATTAAATATAATAAAGATAAAATTTGAATATTTTTATTTTATTTTTAAATCTAGTGGTTATGATTTAATTTTTTTTTTGTAAATCAACAGTTATTTATTAATTCATAAAAATACATACGATACAAAAGGTCTGTATGCACAGACAAAGCAAAATATGCATAGACAAAGAAAAATCATCAAAGCATGCTCAAAATGACTATAAGCAACTGAACCTGCATCTATTGAACTCGAGGCTAACCACGCAGGGCTACCTAACGAGGGGTCTAAACTAGAAAAAACCACCACCTTGGGCTGCTTGACAATGTTTCCAAAAAGAAAGAGGGCGTAGGGGACCTCCACAACTACGACAGAGAGATACAAAAGAAGAGAGAAACAAGAAACTAAGAAGCCATTACAGCTTCAAAATCACATAGTCTTTACTGGGTGCACTTGGGCTAGCCATTGTAGTCACGAACTCGAGCTGTAGAATCCTTTGAGGAGTGGGGCGCTTCACCTGGTTGGTGTCAGTTACCTCCGCCGGGACTTCCACCATAGCATTGGTTCCCTAACGGATGGAGAACCTAAGGAGATTGATGAGGACACCCAGCTTTTGTGAAAGGATTCTAACTTCCTGAGTCAAGGCACCGAAATTGAACTCCATGGCATCTAGCTTAGTTCAATTCTCTGTAGAAATGAGGGAGATAGCCTGGTGAGCTCTCTTGATATCTTCAGCCTGCATGCTGAGTGCTTTGGCCAACATGGTCTTCATTCACCACATTTCTCCTTGGGTTCGAATGAATTGTGTGGCTCTGGTAGTCGCTGTGCTTGGATTAGATACCCAGTCCATTTCTGTCTCCAGAGCCTGAGCATCCAAACTTTCTTCCTCCTCTATAATCGTAGCTTCGAGCTCTTCGATTTTGCATTTTTCTTTTTGACTGGTCTAGGTCTCATAAGCCTCTTGGGCTTTGTGAAAGTCCCAGTTAGCGGAAGCATTCCAACTACCCTCACATGCCATAATGTTATTGCAGGTCAGGGATACAATGAAAATCTTAACAACACTGCGATTGTTAAGAAACGTGCCAGGAGAAAGCAGTGTCCTGATCCCCTGGTTGGATACCTTAGATATAACTAAGGGTGGGAAGGTCTGGCTTGAGATCTCCCACTTCGCCGTCAGAGGTATGTTGCTCCTGACATAATAACTACCATTATAGTTTCCCATTTCCTGCTCATGATGTCGATCTAGACCCTTGACTCTACCACACTTGAGGCTATTGGTTGAAAGCCATGTGTCCTCCCCTGCGTCTTGCTGACAGCGTTGATCATATTTTTTGTTGATTTTCCTCCCCGTCTAATTAAATTTGTCCTTGTCGATGATTTCCTACCCTTCCCCAGGTACTCCATGGGCCTGTCCCCCATTGTACCTTTGTTTGGCCTTAAGTATGTTGTTTATTCTCATAGATAACTAATGAGCCGTAACCTACAATCCTTCTTCCACTCTTGATGTTCCGGTAAGATCTTGCCTTGAGATGAGAGTGCACTGATCTGAAAGCTTGTTTTCTATGATGTCTTGCATTCCACCTGACTTCCTGTGGAACAATGCTGCTAAGGGAGGAGAGATGTTTTGTGATGAGTGTTGTAACCATGGCTAATCTCTAGTGCTTTGTGACTTTCTCCAGACGAGTTCCATTCTACAATCTCTTCATCGTAGTGATGGCCAAGAGGGAATCGCCTTCCACTATAATAGAGTCTTTACCCAATGGGATAAGGATTTGTAGCCCCTATTCTAGGGCTGTGAATTCTGCTTCATTATTGGTAGCCTCCAAGTGATCTATAGTAAATGTGGAGGATTTCACCTTTGTCATTTCGGATGATGGCTCCAAGCCCTGCAGGGCTAGGGTTGCCCGTGGAGGCCCCGTCAAAATTTGATTTGCAGAATCACGAGGTGGGGGGAAGCCAGGCTGAAGGAACGGGAGCAGGTCGAAGGTGGTCAACTTGAGCCTTGTGACTTATTATACCATTCATGCCAAACAACATCAGGATGTGAGAGTCATTGGGAGTAAGCATATTGTCCTGTTCCACTTTGTAGATGGTAAGGGTAGTCTCTTTTAAACTGCATAATGATAGCTTTGATGGTTTCAAGTTGCTTGACTTCTTTTTGAAAGCTTCATCTATTCCTCTCTTTCCATGTGTTCTAGACTATAAAACTGGGGCAGAGCCTCCAAAGGGTGTTAACCGCCTTGCAACTGGAATATTTTGTGTGTCAATTTGCAACGTAGTCTTGAATAGAATCTATGTGTCTGTCTGTTTGTTTGAAAATTCCTTTGATCCATTCCCACAGATTATTGGTCTAGTCACAATCATTAAGGAAATGGTTCATCATTTCCTCATCCTTTTCACAGAGGGGACATCTGGAATGCCCAATGAAACCTCTTTTCACTAAATTCTCCTAGGTAAGGATTTTGTGATGCAGGAGAAGCCAAAGAAAAGATTTTATCTTTGGACAGAGAGCATTGTTCTAGACATTTGGGTACCAAGCTACTTTGTCTTTGAGGTTCTGGTGCTCGATATAAATTTTGGCTTCCTTGAGGTTGAAAGTTCCTCTGTCGAGTTTTCCCCACATGAGTTGGTCCTCCTCCTGAGTGGACTGGATCATTATCTTATTCAGATCAAAGTTTAGGTTGTTGAGGAGGTCTATCATGTCTTCCTCAACGAGGAGAGGCACTAGGTTCCATTTCCTCTAGTGCTGGTTCTCGTTGATATCATACCAATATTGATGGACTTGTATCTTGCTCGTTGCCTGAAACCATCTCTGTAGGGAAAGATAGTTGGGGTTTTCTAGTTTAGGTAGTTGTTGCTATGCATCCTCCCATAATAAAGCCTTGTTGCCATTTCGAATTTCCCAGAAGCAGTGGTTTTGAATGAGGTGGCTATTAGCTCTGGCCAGATTCCAAATAGGTTAACCTTTAGGGGCATCTATCATTCTGACCATGTCCTCTAATCTTCTCGTTTCGGCATATTTGGCCTTCCATAATTTTGCCCAAGGTGTATAGGGTTCCTTGAGCCATCACCACCAAAGCTTGGCTCCATAAGCTTTTTTGATAGTATCTGGGCCTTGTAGCCGTAAGCCCCCTAGGATTTTGGGCTTGCATAATTTAGTCCAGGCTACAAGTGCCCACTTATGCTTATCTTCTTTGCCCGACCAAAGAAAGGATCTTTGAATATTCCAAATTTGATATATAATCATTTTTGGAGTTGGGAGGATAAAGAGAATGTAGAGAGGAATGGCTTGTAGAACCACCTTAATCATTACAAGTCTTCCTGCAAAATTCAAAACTCTATTGGTCCAGTAATTCCCCCTATCCTCTAGCTTGTAGAGCAAATGGTCCCAATGGATTTTTTGCCAAGGCTTGCTAGTGAGAGGAATGCCAAGATATTTAGAAGGAAGGTTGCACCTCTTGAAACCAAGGATATTAGTGAGGTTCTTTTGGACCACCAAGTGCCTATGGAAGAAAAAAGAAGAAGATTTATCCAAGTTAAGATCCATACTAGAATCTTGGCTGAAAAGGTTCAAAATGGCTTTGAAACCTTGGGCCTCCTTAGCAGTAGGGGTGCCATGCAGGATAGTATCATCCACGAATTGCTTATGGGTAGTTGTAGGAGCCTGAATCAGGGGCTGAAGACCTTTGATGATATTCCTATCCTTAGCCAATTTGATGATGAGACTAAGTCCTTCCATTAAGATAACAAAAAGGAAAGGGGAGATGGGATCTCCTTGATCAATGCCTATGGAACGAAAGAAGGGGTACGAAGGGGCTCCATTGACTAAAATAGAGAAGCTGGGAGATTTTACCATGGCTAAAATCCATCTGATCCAACGTTGGGCAAACCCAAAAGCTTTCAAAATTGCTTCAAGATAAGTCCAACTAACCTTATCATATGCTTTTGAGAGGTCCAGTTGAATGATCATTCTAGCCTTTTCCTTAGATTGAAGGGTGTGGATCATTTCTTGTGATAATAAAACATTGTCCATGATTTGCCTCCCTTCCACAAATCTCGACTGCTCTTCTGATATGATCAAATGGAGAATAGGCTTTAACCTATTGGCCACGACTTTGGATATGATCTTGTACAACAAATTATAGAGGGCTATAGGTCGAAATTTAGAAGGTGTGCAGGAAGCCTCTTCTTTGGGGATGAGGGAAATAAAGCTGGAGTTTATGGATTTGAGTATGGAGGAGGATCTTCTAGAGTCCTTGACCACCGCCCAAATGTCTTGCTTCTATCTCCCAATAATCTTTGAAGAAATCAATGGTGAATCCATCTGCTCCTAGGGCTTTGCCATTGGCCATATCTTTGACTATCTCTTCAACCTCTATGAGGGTGACTGAGCAGTCTAAGGATCTGTTTTGTTCCTCTATGATTAGCTTGGGAATAGAGGTAATGATTGTATTGATTGCATCTTGTTTGTTGATGTCTCATTCTGTGGCAATAAGACTGAATTGGCTCTTGAGGATAGAGGAAATCTCTTGATGAGATTGAAAGGAGGTTCCCCTTTCATCCTTAAGCTTGGTTATTTTATTAGTGCCTCTGTAAGCCATGGCTGAGCGATGGAAAAATTTGGTATTTTTATCCCCTTCGTTCAACCATTAAATACAAGATTTTTGTCTCCATAAAGTCTCTTACTAATTGCATCCATCGTTCAATTTTTGAAGGAGTTCATGCTCCGTGTTAATGGAGTTTTGAGATATGTCCCCCTTGATACAGTTGTTATGTATTAGAGTCATTTGATCTTCTAGGGCTTGCTTGTCCTCAAAGATGATGCCAAAAAGCTCTTGGTCCAAAATTCGAAGCTTTGCTCTAATGTTCCTCAATCTATCTTGGAGCCGAAACATTTTTGTTCATCTAATGTCCAGATGCTTCTTCCACCAAAGTTGGATGTTGGTGGAGAAAGTTGGATGACTGAGGCAGAATTTTTGAAAACGAAATTGTCTATGTTTTGGAGTGCCTAGAATGGTTTCTTGTAAAGAGATGGGTCAATGATCTGATCCTCGAGATGGAATGATCTCAGATTCCACTGTGATTCCTTCAAGGAGAATGGTATCCGAGATTAGAAGCTGATCAAGCCTAGATGCGATAAGCTTGGCTCCTCCTCTCTTATTATTCCAAGTGAAAATTCCATTTTTTGGTTGGATGTCCACCAGGTTAGCCATTCTTATTAAAGAAATGAGGGTCTTTGCATCTCTATTTAAGGTTCAAAGTCCTCCCTTCTTTTTCCCCAGAGAGGTAATCATGTTCAAATCTCCTCCTTAGATGGCCTTAGCATGAGACTACCTTTGCTGCGTCTTGGATGACTATCACCGTGAACTGGTGAGTTTGCTACCCTGGCTTGGACTCCATATCGCCAAGCGTAGTGATCGGGGTAGCGTGTTGGAAATGGAGAAGCACGCGATGCAGGACTCGACAATAGAAGGTAGGATGCTTCCGCGAACCATGAAAAAGGATAGGATGGAGCCCTGCACGGGTGGTAAGACCCCCTAACAAGCCATAGGAAGAATAGTCTTAGTGCTTCAGGTAGTTGAAAGGGAGCACGGGACTATAAAATATTATGTATGGAAGCTGCGCGATATGGGAGATGCGCGCAAAAAAAAATGTCACAAGGTCCGCGACTGCTCATGAAGAGCTGCATTGCCACATGGGTTGGCTAGGAAGTGACCGTTGAGGTCACTATTCACGATGGGATGTGCGATTTGAGGCCAAATGGAGTGGGTGACGGACATTTAAGACGGGAGTTATGGGAAAATTTTGGGAAAATTTGCTGCCAAGAAAGCATTGATGGCCCAAGGTTGGGGGGAATGATCGAATTAGAATTTAAAAGGTGCTATAAAACACAAAGGTGCGAAGAATTTTTGAAGAACTGTCGCAAGCCCAGGAGCAGGGTAAGACCTTCCACTATTCATGGTTGTTATTATCCATATTGCTCGTAGTGGGAGAATTATCAGAGGATAGTCAATTCCCCAACATAGACAGAGAATTACCAAAGGCTATAAAGTATGCTTCGCTCTAGGCCATAGAGGATGAAAAGTTGATTTGCGACACCAAAATCTTCTAGGTGCTCATGGACATGAGCATCTAGATGTGGATCAACTAGAAGCCATGCCTATCACCCACAGTGTATAACAATCTACATAGTTTTTCTGACTTTAAAGCTGATATACACAACATTTATATCAAGGTGTGAAAGGATCCGTTGAAGCAGTGGATGAAGCTACCTTTTGTATCCATTGAAAACACAATTTTTACTATCCTGGAGACATGGCCTCCTGAATGGTGCACCCCAGACATGGCAGAACTAGAGAAGGTGACAGCATAGAAGAAATAGGACGATGCTAAGCTGTGCATCACTCAATTTACAGAGAAAAGGTGGAAAGAAAACGTAGTAGCTGAGGTAAGGGAAACACAAGAAGCGACACAGAAAGCTGTGGAGCAGAATAAGGCCGCAGAAGTAGTTGTGGTAGCACAGGGAGCAGAGGCGGTAACAACATAGGCAGATGAGGGCAAAGCAATGTCCTCACAATGGAAGGAGGCAGAGGAACAAAAACAACAAAAGGGAGTGTGGACCTAGGGGTTGCGTTCACATAGTTAAAGCACCCACACATTGTAGAGAGAGCAGGACCAAGGAAAGAGGTCAAGGCCTCGAAGCTGGCCATTGACGCAATCACCTTAATCGAAGGCAATCTCCATGACATACGTGAGACGGTCTGTGATGTCACAAATGTAGCACTCCATGATTTTATGCAGGAGCACTAGACTATGTTGGGGGCCGTCAGGGCGTAGCTACAGAAGTTACAGGTGTGTCCCCCTCAGGTGGGTACCCTTTCTACCTACCTCGCAGCAGGATCCTCCGCAACAGAACAAATGCCATGCACACGAATGGAAAAAGTGGTAGTGTTGCAGGAAGAGGCCCTGGTCATCGTGAATGTGACTGCTATACTTTTTGGTCAACATGTTGAAAGGCCTTGGCTTTAATTTGGCTTCCCTTCCATGAGAGACATTGTATTAGTTACAAGATGGGATAACAACAGAGTTGTGCTCCAGGGAGAGCTGCATGATCCAAGTAGTGCAAAATCAAACTTGGAGTAGATGGTAGATGACGCTTGTCGATGCTTCCTGGAGCTAGCCGTCCCAACAGATCTACCGGTAGAGGTGTAGATCCACAGATTGGCAACCAGATTCCATGAGTTTTGGGAAGAGATGACAAAGGTTCAGCTAGAGTTGAATATTCAGATCGCAGAGCTATGGTTCAAGGTGCATCCTTCGACTCCCCTAAAAATTAGAGGACATTGTGCTAGCATTATTGCTGCAGCGTTGGAAGAAATTGGAGGTGTAGTGCACGACTGTACCGCCATGTTGGAATAAACACTTGAGTTACTCACAACTTTGTCGGAGGACCCCAACATGCAACACTTGGAGACAGAGGCGCGAGAACTCCAACAGCAATACGAGAGTGTTAGAGGAACTGCGCAGATAGTAGTCCTCACTCAGCGACTTGTGGGGATGCAGCAAGACAAGGCATTAAAGGAGTAGACTAACGTAGCATGCCATAAGGAAGCAGTTCTCAAAGCACGCGTTCAACCATGGATTGACGAGGCCTTCACGATCACAACAAATATTTAAGCAAAGCTTGTGCACATACAAGGGATGCATGCGCAGATGCAGGGAAGAACACTAGACATAGAGGTTTTAGAAGAACAGATGAAGTAGGTTCAGTAAGCAACAGCTTAGTGCATTGTGAACATCAGTCCCGTTCGAGAGTAGTTGAAGGGACTCCACGCCAAAATCACTGCATCGACATAGTGACTTGATGGTGAGTCACGATGTTTGTGTTGGAGCCTTGTTGGGCATGGAATCTCCCCACGACATGTTTTGGGGATCAAAGCCCAAGTTTTGACTTTATATTCTTGTAAAGAGTCCACAAATTGTGAGCATGGAGCATGAATTTTATGTTAGAGTCATAGGGCTATCCACCCTAGTTTTGAATGAAATGTTGGCCTACGCATGGTCCGTGGACCATGGGATTGTATAAATAGAGTGAGGCTCTAAGTTGTAAAAGGAAATCTAATAAAGGATGGGCATGAAAGGTCTGAGAGATTAAGTCGAAGTTCGAAGTGTGTCTTGGGTTGTAGAGTAGGAAATGGCTTTGTAGCTGAGTGCACAGAGGCCTAGTAGACTCTGCAGCTGAGTGCATGGACGCCTGCTGCTGAGTGCACAGGGTAGAGTTGAGTCTATAACCAAAGAAGAGAATAATAAAGAAAGGTTTTTGTTACCAATTCATTGTATCTGTTCTGATTACATGTTTCATATCATTTGTGAATATATTGTTTCTCTACTGCGCACACTTGTATGAATTGTGAATATTGTTAAGTATAACTGAAAGCATAGAAATAAGCTAAGTAAATCAATTAATATTGGATTACTAGTAAGGACTTGGGTAATAACACTATTTGGCGCCCGAGTAAGGCTGTGCGAAGGCAACACCTTAGGTTGCGAGGAACGGGTACATGCGCATAGCGATGTGTGTGCAGGGTTGAACTGTGGACCACTTGAACTCATCACACATCTCCAGGGTACAAAAACCTAGTTCTAGCACCCTCCCATACTACTTTGGGTGAGACCTTAGTCTGCGCTCCATGGAATGTTTCCGAAAGGGCTAGTAGTGCCATGACTTGTTTGGGTGAATCACCACTCAACCTGGGTCAGGCCCCAACAAGCCAACATCTAGCTATAGGATCTATGGGTTCAGTTGGTTGATAAATCACTTTGTCTCATGATGAGCGAAGTCATGGCAGAGAGTGCTCTAGTTCACTCTTGGGAGGCCTTCATCATATGGCAAGGTAGGCTTTCCCAGTTGCTGCATAGGCTCACGGTTAGCTTTGGATGGGTAGGATTTGGCATCATGGAGATACCTAGGTGAGATGCATTTGGCCTTTACCTGTATTTCACGAGTGGGTTCCAAGAGAGGAGGAAACAAAAAGGGCACGATGGGCAGTCAACTGTAATCAAAGCACCACAACATCATCATGTTGGAATTATTTTGAGATTAGCATGGGACCCTAGTATCAAGGGACTCATTTATGATAGGATGGTACATGGATATAGTGTGATCAGTGGTAAATTTGGGACCCCGGTATTGTGTGCAGTGACTGTTTGAGTCAACTGATTGATAGGGTGCTTGTTTAGGCATTGCTTGAGGAAAATAAATTTTTGGTGGGGAGGACTATAATGTCCCCAATTCAATTAATTTTTCTAAGATGAATTTCTATTTTTGTAACTAGGTGTTGGGAAATATTTTGGCATGTAAACTTAGATAAGGTCAATGGAGGTAGTCCCAACTTCATTTTTGGAGAGACGAAGGCCACCAACATCAGGGAAAGGAAAGGAAAAATTTTCATAAATATTACAGGATTAGAATGGTTTAAAATATATAAATATGTAAAAATGTTTGATAAATATTACTAGTATTTAATTTATTTATATTCAATGATTAAATTGTGAATTTTAATATTGTTAGCTTGATAAGCATATGATTAATAATTTAAATTTATACTTATATTTTTTTATCAGTTTAAATCTGTTTTGATTACAAATTTATTAGGCAAGAAAATTAACTTTAATCCCTGGATAAACTTAGAGATTGATATATTAATTTAATTACTCTACTCAATTGTTACCACTTCCATTATTTCAGGTTTGCTAATAAATTCCTATTGTGAAATATTAAAGTAATAATGATAAAAGAATAGTGTAAATGAAGAGTGAAACTACATATTATAAAGATGTTCCTGTGAACAAGAATATAAAAATTTAAGATTGGAAAAGATATATGAGTTTGAAAAAACTCTTAATCCAATATTCTTATTCATCACTCTATCCTGTATTCAAGAACTCCATTCCTGCTGCGCAGCATTGCTGGCCCAATTTTGAAGGATGATGGTTTATTCGGATGATTTGACGGCTGATGACGAGGCTTGATGTAACTGCAATTTTGAAGGATGATGGTTTATTCGGATGATTTGACGGCTGATGATGAGGCTTGATGTAACTGTATAGTGTATAATACGAATGTAATGTGATTTTCCAACACTTCCGGCCTGAAGAAAAAAAAAAAATAAAAATAAAAAAAAAAAAAATAAAAAAAAAAATAAAAAAAAAAATAAAAAAATAATATTATAATTAATTTAAAAACCTTACCTATTTTACTCAACTGAAAATGAAAATTTATGACTATTATATCCGCATTAAAAATTAGAATACCATAATAATTTAAGAGAAGTAAAACTACCACAACTATATAAAATTTAAATAATTTAAGAGAATTTTACAATCTTTTAATTGAATGGACAAACACTTCAACCGATATAAGTCAAGTGGCATAACTCACTCCATTCAAATCTCTACGGCTGTTGCATGTTTGATCAAGGTAGAACCTTCCTCGTAAACACCGTTCACTTCAGTCCACTGGGCCACTGACGGGTTGAACAAATACGAGACTCGTGTCTCAGTGGCGGTTCCGCTTACAAAAATATAGTGGCGCCATTGTGTAGCACATGGAAAATCGATAAAATGTTGCGGAAGAAAAGCTACAGGTGTCCAAACACTTTTCGCACCATCATACTTTATTACTTCCTCTTTCATGAATCTATATAACTCTCCACTAAAAGAAACAACTTCTCGAGATATCTCTAGTCAATCTCTCACTATCTTCACACCTTCTCCACCTTCGCGTAGTCGGATCAGAAACCTCGGCATCTCTGTTGAACTGGCCTCCGCCTAACACCATGAATTTACCTTGCATGAAAACACCGTGGCATCCCTGGCCCTGCTGTTGGTTCATAGGAGGCAGAATATCCCACTTGTCTTCGGCCACGTTATAAACTTCTGCAGACGCCAGGGGAGTGCCATGGTCATCGATACCACCGGCCACGTAGACAAGTCCATTTTCACAAGAGACAGAGCACCCAAAGGAATATCTGGCTGTAGGCATCTCAGCTCCCCGGGTCCATGTGGTAGATACAAAGTCATAAACGTATACCCTCTTCCTATAGTGGTAGAATCCGCCAATGAGAAGCAGTTTCCCATTCACAGCAGCGCACCGACACAGTGGTGTTATTCTGACAAAGTCTGGATCGTGGATGGGAGGTAGCATCTCACAAGTCCCCGTCACAGGGTCGTACACTTTTACTGCACAGAGAATGTCGACCCTCTTATGCATTTGAATGAAGCAAAGGAGATGCTCGCTCGCCCCACATATCCTTCTGTCAACATCGAAACTTGTGCACACAGCTTTCACGATAAGCTTTCAGATTATCGTGAGATGAGTAAGGCACTCTCAACAAACAACATCCAAGGAGTTTGTCTGGAATAACGTCCATCTCAACACTTCAAACAAAAGACAGACACCTAAAGGAGTTTGTCTGGAATAACGTCCATCTCAACACTTCAAACAAAAGACAGAC
This sequence comes from Pinus taeda, assembly GCA_000404065.3. NCBI lineage: Eukaryota > Viridiplantae > Streptophyta > Pinopsida > Pinales > Pinaceae > Pinus > Pinus taeda. Next base: position 17,433 of record APFE030954373.1, read on the forward strand.
ACCTAAAGGAGTTTGTCTCGAATAACGTCCATCTCAACACTTCAAACAAAAGACAGACACCTATTATTACTGACTGATAATGCTTCGAAAGTGAAAGTGAAAAGTTGAAAATGAAGTTAAAAATATGAGCAGAATGGGAGATCACCAGTTATCCACCCAAGTTATCCTCCCGTGTCGACCGTTGAAGAAAAGAACTGAAGTGATCTAAATGTTCTTTATTCATACTATGATCATCTATTAATTTCATTCATATATTAATATAATCACTTTGAATTTTATATATTTTTTAATTTTTATTCTAGTGGCGCCTCATAAATTTTAGTAAAATAATTAAATATGATTATTATTAATAAATTAATAATATAATAAAAGTTTAAATCCAAAGATTTTATTTTTAGTTAATAAGGGTTTTATATGTTGATAAATCAGTAATTAATTTATAATAAATAAAATATATGAAAAACAAAAAAAGATTTTCAATTCTATATAATATAAAAAACTATTTTTATAATAAAATAAAATAAAATATATAAAAATATATTAAAATAAAGATTAAATATATATAATATATAAGAAATACTATATATATATGTGTGTGTTTAGTTATTATGTGGACAAATGTTTTATGTAACATGTGTAATCACTTTAACACCACAAGTATCCTATAAGAAAGACATTTCATAAGCAAGAAACTTTAGACTAGTCATCTTAGGCAACACTATGGAAATTATTAAGAACCTTCTATTCATCCTTGTGAGGTAAGCATTGGGTGAGATGGTGTGAATTGTTATCAAAATATGCAATACCGCTATCGTAAACCCTAAATGGTCTAGTAAATATATATGATATTTAGGCTAGTGTATTAATGTGCTTTAATGCTAGGGTGATTGTGAAGTCAAGGTAGGGAGTTTGTGTGTTAAAACAAGAGTTAGTCTCCAAGATGTAACCTGCAAGGCACACATGTAATAATAGAATATCATGACTACAAATTAGGGAATGAAAATGACTATGGGGTACTACTAATCCACAAAAATAAAATGTTCTGGTGGAACCTAGACATGGTTCCTACTAAAAAATGATATGATATTCTTAAAATAAATTTTATGGACAACAAATATTATAACCCAAAACTATAAATAAAGGGTAAAATGAGAGGAATGGAACACTTTCAATTTCTCTTTCTATTAGAGATTTCTAGCTGATGGATATGAAACTATGCTTTATGTTGTTACCATATTAATAGTACTATGAGTGGCATTGCCCCACTAGGGATAAATTGCGACAATTATAAGTGGTACCAAACCATGATTTCAACATTGATCTTATATGGAAAAAGTGCAAACACAAATGTGAAATTGTTTGTAGGTTCCAGTGACAAATATTATATAGACTATGGTGTATGAAAGGTCATGGATGGTGGATGGGAGGTATCATCTTAGGGGTGCACACTTTCACTGCCACCAAAATGTCACCCTCTTATGCATTTGAATGAAGAAGAGAAATGTCACCCTCTTATGCATTTGAATGAAGAAGAGGAGATGCTTGATGGCCCCACATATGTTTTTGTGGGCATAAAAGTTAGGGTTACCTAGAATAGCCTCCCAACTTGTGCACATATTTTAGCTAATAGTGTGATGAGTAAGGCACTCTTAGCAAGCAACATCAAACCAGGTCACCTTGAAATAATTTCCATCTCAACACTTCAAACAAATATGAGCATAATGGGGCATCAGTAGTCACTAAGAGAACTGAAGATATCAAATGTTCTTCATTAGTGCATAAGAGAGCAAGTGTCTAAGAGAAATGAAGTTATCTACCCTTGCCCAAGAGAACTGAAGTGATCAAATGTTCTTTATTCATGCCATGAGCATATATTAATTTCATTCATATATTAATATAATCAAGGTGAAATTTATATATATTTTTAATGTTTATTTTTTCAAATATAGTTGTGGTTGGTTGGTGTCCATACAATTTTGGTTAAAATAATAGTTTTTTATTATTAATTTTAATATAATAAAGTTAAAATTTAAATATTTTATTTTTATTTTTAAATCTATTGGTTTTTATTTTCTTATTCTTAAGTGGTGTTTTTATTAAGATCACATTTTTTTGATAATATTTTTATAATACGAGTTTGTTTTTTTCTTATTTTCTAGCAATTATCGGCTTTTGGTTTATAACAATATATATTTAAGTTATAGTATACTCATATATATATATAGTTTTTATCTAATATCCACTGTAATCTGTATGAAAATGAAAATGTAAAAGATTAGATTTTGAATCTATATAAATGTAAAGAAATACTTCATATATATATTTTTACTTAGTATCTAGACAAATGTTTTGTGTAAATGCATGTAATCACTTTAAAATCTCAAGCAATATAATGAAGCAATATAATGACTCCACTATACTACATGCTACATAAATTATGAAAATGAAAATGTAAAAGATTAGATTTTGAATCTATATAAATGTAAAGAAATACTTCATATATATATTTTTACTTAGTATCTAGACAAATGTTTTGTGTAAATGCATGTAATCACTTTAAAATCTCAAGCAATATAATGAAGCAATATAATGACTCCACTATACTACATGCTACATAAATTATTTAAATTATTTTTCAAATATATTTATAATTTGATTATCTATACTATATAGGAATAGTTAGTGAAATGATTTGTTTTTCCTTGGAGTATTATAAAATGTAGACATTGGCCCTTATGTCCAATTAGCTAAGTAATCTCACAAGTCTATTTATAATAAATTTTTGGTGGGATGTGGGATTCCATGTTCAATTAATCCCCCATCTAGAAAAGTAATGGATGGGATGACAAAATGCATTTGTAGTTTTAGCTTTTTGGTTTTGAGAGGAAATATTTGGGAATTCTTGCAACCCATAATTTTATCAGGGATGGAGTGCTGGAAAAGCACCAAAAATATCCTATAAGAAACACATTTGATAAGCTAGAAACTTTAGACTAGTCATCTTAGGCAACACTATGGAAATTATTGAGAACATTCTATTCATCCTTGTGAAATAAGCATTGGGTGAGATGATGTGAATTGTTATCAAAATATGTAATACCCCTAGCTTAACCCCTAAATGGTCTAGTAAATATATATATGATATTAAGGCTAGTGAACATCTATATAATAATTAGATTGGTAAGCACAATTTTATTGAGTCTCAGGTGTCTTTATGTGTATAAATTTGTTAGGTCAATGGGCTAGTTTACTAATGTGATTTAGTGTTCGGTGATTGTGAAGTCAAGCTGTGGAATTTGTCTTTTAAAACAATGGCTAGTCTAGAAGATGTAAACATGTAAGGCATACATGTAATAATAGATTACAAGGAGTACAAATTAGGGAATGAAAAAGACTATGGGGTGCTACGAATCCACACAAAATAAAATGTTGTGGTGGAACCTAGACATGTTTCCTAAGAAAAAATTATATAATATTCTTAAAATAAATTTTATTGATAACAAATATTATAACCCAAAACTGTAAATAAAGGGTAAAATGAGAGGAATGGAACACATTCAAGTTCTCTTTCTATTAGAGATTTCTAGGTGATGGGTATGAAACCATGCATTATGTTGTTAGGATACTAATAGTACTATGAGTGGCATTTCCCCAATAGAATAAATTGGGAATATTATAAGTGGTGTCAAAGCATGAAAAATATCATATAAGGGATGGTGTATGGAAGGTGTTGGATCTTGGATGGGAGGTAGCATCTTAGAGGTGCCAGTCTCAAGGTTGTACACCTTTAATGCCACCATAATATCGACCCTCTTATGCATTTGAATGAAGCAAACGAGATGCTAGCTAGCCCCACACATAAAAGTTAGTGTTACTTATCATAGCTTGCTAACTTGTGCACACAACTTTTAGCGAGAAAGATTCAGATGGCTAGCCTTTGCCTTGGAGGAACTGGACTAGTGTGGTGGGAAGGAAAGACATAAGCTGATCTGAAGAGACATAGTAAAATTCTTTTGACCTGGAATGAATTTGTTTATGCCATTAAAAAATAGTTTTATCCTCTAGCTTATATGCAGGAAGCAGTGATAAGTTGACAAACTCTTTGCCAATTAAAGGGCTAAAGTGTACAAAGTTATACCCAGGAATTTAGAAAAGAGCTTTGACTCTAGGCATATCTCTAGACTCACCTCAAACTTTGTTGAAGTATATAGGTGGTCTCCATAGATATTTGAAGCACACCATTCTCATGTTTAACCCCAGTAGCTTAGATGATGTATCAGTTCAGGCTACACATATAAAGGCTAGAGGCAAGAATGTGAACCCAGATATTGGGGGATCATCAAAACCTCATCAAAACCCTCTACAAGCAAGAACAAGGAAAAGAAGAAGCTGAAATGGAAGGAGAGGAAGACAAACACTATACAAAAGGACAAACCTTAATGCACTCACTGCAAGAAGGATGGACACAATGATGAAAAGTGTTGGTCTTTGCATCTGGAGCTGAAACCTAAGAATTTCGGTGGTAAGAAGAAGAAGACTGCTGCTGCTATTCAGAAAGACTTGCAGTAAGACTTAGGTGATGAAACAACAATCACAGCTGCAGGTATAAAAGGTAAAAATTATGAAGCATCTACAAGTAATTATGCACAATCTATTGCTAATGAAGATAATGAGAGGAAAATAAATGAGCTTTTTCATATTAGAGTTATTTCCAAGCACCAAAAGGTTGATACTTTATTTGATAGTGGATCACAAGTAAACTTGATTTCTGAAACAATTGTAAAGAAGTTGGGCTTACTAACAACACCTCACGAGAAGCCATATCCATTAGGTTGGGTATGTGATAAAGCAAAGGCACAAGTGACTAGACAATGCAAACTCATGTTTGCTATTGGGTTGACATTTGTAGATGAGGTTGGGTTAGATATAGTTCTCTTGGATATATGTGGTATTGTATAAGGAAGTCCTTACTTGTATGATAGAAAAGCCATATTCTATAGAGCTGAAAATAAGTATCAACTCACTAAAGATGGAATAGCATATATTGTAAAAGCTCATAAACTCAAAAATAACTATTCTCTCAAAAACTCAAGGCAATTGAAAATAATTGTAAATTCATGCAAGAAATTTTTACTAATGGTTGTAAAGGAAAATAACCTTGATAAAATTAATGTATTTGAAGGTTGTGATGCTAAACAGAAAGATGATTTAGTTAAAGTTGTTTTAGAATATGATATCGTATTTCAAGAACCTAAAGGTATTCCACAAAAAAGGGAAATAGTACATGATATTAATTTATAGCAAGATGCTCCATTACCTAACATCGGAATGTAAAAGTTATCCACTTTAGAGAATGAAGAAATCAAGAAGCAGGTACAGGAGCTGCTTGATAAAGGGTTCATAAGACCAAGCACATCAACATGTGGATCTCCAACTGTATTAGTAAGAAAGAAAGATGGTTCGTCAAGGATTTGCATTGATTATACAACACTGAATAAAATAACGATCAATAATCGTTATCCTCTTCCTCGCATTGATGATCTATCAGATCAGTTGAAAGAAGCAGTTTACTTTTCCAAGTTAGACTTGCGTAGTGGCTATCATCAGGTCAGAGTAGCAGAACAAGATGCATGGAAGACTACTCTCAAACCAATGCAAGGGCTGTATGAATGGCTCGTTATGCCTTTTGGCTTAACTAATGCTCCTACCACTTTCATGAGAGTTATGAATGATGTACTCATACCTTTTATTGATGATTTTTAATTGTATATTTAGATGACATTTTTGTTTTCAGTAAAACATGGGAAGAAAATTTGAAGCATGTAATGCAGACTTTAAATGTTTTGAAAAGAGAAAATCTCTATGTGAAGTTGTCAAAATATGAATTTCAAAAAACATCTTTAAATTATTTGGGTCATATTGTAGGGGGTGGTGAATTGAAGATAGATCCCTCTAAGGTTGAAGTCATTGTGAACTGGCTTAAACCCAAATCTGGTACAAAAGTTAGGAGTTTCCTAGGCGCAACATAATTTTGGAGAAAATTTATTGCTAAATTTTCCTTGATTGCAGTTCGCTTACATGCTTTAACATGATTGAATAAGGTGTTTCAGTGGGGAGGAAAACAACAGAAAGCCTTCAACACTCTAAAAGAAAAAATTAGTACAACACCAGTACTAGCACTGCTAGATCTTCAATGACCATTTGAGATTGAAACAGATGCCAGTGACTATGCCATGGGAGGAGTATTGATGCAACATGGTAAACCCATATGCTATCACTCTCAGACATTTAATTCTACAATAGTTAATTATCCCACATATAATAAAGAATTGTATGCATTAGTACAGAGTGTGAAAAAGTGGAAACATTACCTAATAGGAAAAGAAACCATCATACATATAGATCATCAACCAATTCAATGTTTTCACTCACAAACTAAATTGCAGCAATCAAGACACTATAGGTGGATGGGTTTTCTACAACAGTTTCATCTTGTCATGAGATATAAGAAGGGCATACACAATAATGTTGCAGATATGTTATCTAGAGCAATCATAAATGCATCTACTATACTTAAGCATAACTCAGTAGTGCATGAAGGATACATTGAACAATATGCTCAAGATGTAGATTTTAAAGGTGTATATGCAACATTAAGTCATGGAAAACAAGTAGAAGTTTTGGATTATTATGTTAAGGACCAACTCTTGTATCATTTGGGAAAGTTATGCATCTCACAAACGAAAAGAGTTAACATAATCCAAGAAGCACATACCTCTCTTATATCAGGTAATTTTGGTGTAAGTAAGATAGTTGCAGAATTGCAAAGGTTTTATTATTGGCCAAGAATTCATGAAACACTTTCTAGATATATTAAAGGGTGTACTATGTGTGCTAAAAGCAAGCCCAGTAATAGAAAATTAGTCTTGTACACTCGACTTCTAGTTCCTTTTCGTCCTTGAGAAAGTGTTTCCATGGACTTTGTTGGGGGATTGCCAAAATCTTGTAAATGTCATGATTATTTATATGTTATTATGGACAGGTTCAATAAAATGTGTATCTTAATACCTTGTAACAAGCAGATTACAACTAAACAAATAGGGATGTTTTTCTTTCGACATGTATGGGTTCATTTTCGGTTACCCACTTCCATTGTATCTGATCGAGATTCCTGATTTATTTGGAAGTTTTGGTCAAGTGTGTGGGAATTTATGGACACCAGATTGGGAAAGAGCACAACATTTCATCTACAAACAGATGGCCAAACCAACGTGGTCAACAGGATAGTGATGCAGCTGCTCAGGGGCTATTGCAACAAGCATCCCAAGCTTTGGGATGAACATTTGTGTTATGTGCAACATGCTTACAACTGTGCCAAGCACTCTTCTACTCAGATATCACCTTTTGAGACTTATTTTGGTTTTATACCAAAGTCTACCTTGGATTTTGTCTTTATTAAAGAAATAGTAGTTGATGGACACAATGATGTGGACAAAGCAACCAAGTTCATTGAACAGATCCAAAAATTCACCAGGCAGTGCAGGAACAACTAGAAAGAAGCCAGGCCAAGTATAGGGCAAGGCATGAAAAGCATCGACTTGAGCATAGCTTCCAAGTTGGTGATCAAATTTGGTTGTACATCAGCAAAGACAGAATACAAGGTGAGGGTAAGAAGCTGAAGCCAATAAGTTATAGACCTTTTAAGATACTTGAGAAAATTGGTGAAAACACTTTTCGTCTTGATTTGCCAGCTTATATACATATCTATTGAGTCGTTAATGCAGAGAACTTAAGGCTGTATGAACCTTCATTGATTGAATATCCTAAAGAGCAAATTCTGTTTCCTTCTATCTATGATCTATTTCCTGAATATCTCAATGAGTTGCAGGAAGACACAGTTTTGGACAGGAAGGTGAGAACTACACGCAGAGGGGATGTTGAGTACTTGAGAATTAGACTCAATGGTTCAAAACCAAGTAGTGCACGATGGATAGAGATTAGACGAGTGAGGAAACTATATCCTCACTTGATCGATGCTTGAAAACCAACTTTTGGTGGTCCAAAAGATTTTCAATGGGAAGGCGTGATCCAAAATGGATCCTAAAAACCTCTAATTCTTCATATACTTAAACATTATCGCAAAGGATAAACCTTTAAGAATGGAAGATTACACTATCAGGCAAGAAAAACGGACAAAAATATTCAAAATAGAGCCTATCGAAGGCCAAAGCAATGATGCATAGGAGCCATAAGATCTGGCTGATCAATGGTCTAGATCTAATCAGCATATCACAATTGGAGGTGACCAGCAGAGTACATTGGAGGCATCCCTATGGAAATCACAATAGCGATCAACATGATTTAATGAGGACCATTGATCAAGCGCGCAAATCAATGGCCCAGATTACACTGCAATATCACATCGCTAAAACACAAAGGAAGATTTATTGGGGGCCGAAGACCATGCGATATGTGATCGTGATATATCGCATTGCAATGTCGCAAAACAACGATACAAAGGACTAGACCCGACGGGTTTTATGAATGCGAATAGATATATTTTGAGTTCTGGTAAAAAGGGTTTTTCTTTGTATTTTCGCATTTTTTTTAAATAAACGAAATACAAAAGAAATGCGTCTAGATCAATAAAATGGACTTGCAAGAATTATACATGAAGTTTTATCATATTTGAGTTCTGTAATGAGTGGAATTTCGGGTTGGGCTTAGGTGGTAAGTGGTATTGGACAGGCTCCGCCTGATGCCACCCACTAGTTGACATGTGGCTTAAGAAAACCACCTTTTCGGGTGGGTAATATTTGTACGCATAAGCCGCCCGAAATGAATATCAATCGTTGTATCAAAGATCACGAAGATCAATGGTGGACATGCGATAGTGATAAAAAGGTGGACCCAATGGAATTATAAGGCAAACGTAATATTACTTGAAGTCCGATAAGAGGCATTTATGTGGTTTTTTCAGTGTTTTTTATCAATTCGACATATCTGTTATGAGTTATTACATGCTTGAAATCATTTGTGAATATATTGTTTCTTTATTGCACACACTTGTATGAATTGTGAATATTGTTAAGTATAATTGAAAGCATAGAAATAAACTAAGTTAATCGACTAATATTGGAATACTAGTAAGGACTTGGGTAATAACACTATTCGGCCCCTGAGTAAGGCTGTGCGAAGGCAAAACCTCAAGCTATGAGGAACGGGTAAGTGCATGTAGTGACATGCATACAGGGTCAAACTGCATAGCACCTGAACTCATCAGACATCTCTAGGGTGCGGAAACCTAGTTCTAGCACAGTCCCATACTATGTCGAGTGAGACCTCAGTTCGAGCTCCGCGGACTGTTGCCGAAAAGGCCAGTAATATCGAGATTTGTTTGGCTAAATAACCTCTGAACCTGGGTCAGGCCCCAACAAGCCAACATCTGGCTATGGGATCTAGGGGTTTAGTTGGTTGATAGATCACTTTGTCTCACGATGAGCGATGTCATGGTAGAGAGTGTCAGAGTTCACTCTTGGGAGGCCTTCATCATATAGCAAGTTAGATTTTCCGAGTTTTTGCATAGGTTCAGGGTTAGCTTTGGATGGGTAGGATTTGGCATCATGGAGATACCTTGATGAGATGCATTTGGCCTTTACCTGTATTTTCACGATTGGGTTCCAAGAGAGGAGGATACAACATGGGCATGATGGGCAGTCAACTGTAATCAAAGTACCACAAGATCGTCAAGTTGGAATTATCTTGAGATTAGAATGGGACCTTGGTATCGAGGGACTCATTTATGATAGGATGGTACATGGATATAGAGTGATCAATGGTAAATTAGGGACCCTAGTATTGTGTGCAGTGACTGTTTGGGTTAGCTGAGCGAGAGGGTGCTTGTTTAGCCATTGCTTGAGGAAAAGAAATTTTTGGTGGGGAGGATTGTAATGTCCCCAATTAGATTAATTTTGCTAAGAAAAAATTCTATTTTTGTAATTGGGTGTTGGGAAATATTTTTGAATGTAAACTTAGATAAAGTCCATGGAGGGAGTCCTGACTTCATTTTTTGAGAGATGGAAGGCACTAACATTAGGGAAAGTAGAGATTAAATTTCCAATGGAATATGGGCCCCACATGAAGTACACAATTGGGGAAGAAGGAATTGAAATTCCTTGAGGAAAACTAAATTTGTGGAGGGAACCACAAGGAATGCATGGCCAACAATTATAAAAAGAAAGAATGAGGGAGAAATAGGGGTCTTTTGTTTATTTGAAAATCGAAATTGCCTTAGTTGTTTAGCTGAGCCAACATTGTGATGGCTAACACAAGAGATTCCCAAGGAGACAAGCTAAACTTTTCTTTGGTGGAATTCGAGTGCTACTCTAGGAAGGATTTCCTTCAACAATGAGATTGGAGGAAGCATTAGTTGCAGGTCATATACATTTTTGGAGCATTAGACACAACCAGGAGCCATGACTACGATGTTATTGGAGGGTGATTTGTTAGGGAAACATTATCCAGGGGATTTTGGAGTTGGGTAGCTTTCAGATTGTTTGGAGGGCCATTTGAGGAGGATTGCTAGAGTTGGTAGTGTCGATATTGACAAGATTAGTCATAACAACAAAATTCGTATTTGGAGGAGAGGCAAGCTGTGAAGAGTCAATTTTTGAAAGTTTGAAGCAAGGGAAACCCTTTCTGGGTTTTTCTGGGTTTTGAGCAATGGTCACAATTTTGAATTTATGAAATATTCTAGGCTGTTTTGAGGGGCCAAATCGAGGGGCCAATTCAACTAGCAGCATAGAAAAACTTGGCAAATCCCCAAGGGGTCGAATTTAGCAGGTCAAAATGAGGGAAAACCCCGTGTGGGTTTCTCTAGGTTTTTGTAGAGAACATACCCAATGTTGCAGAAATTTCTCGGTTGTTTTGAGGGGGTAGCTGAGCACTTTTTATTGATCACCCGAGGCTTGTAGATTGCCTTATGTAAGCCCAGGTGCACCTCATCCAACTTTTATTGTACTCTAGTTTACTTATTAATGAAAAATGAGTCGATTTGGGTCTTGATGAGAAATTTATGTTCATATGTTCCTTAGTGAAATAAAATTTTATTATTAATGTTATTACTTGCCTTTTTTATCACTGCAAATTTTCCATTAGGAATATTACAACCATCTTGTAAGTTTGATATTGTACAAGAAACCCCGCCTAGATCCCAATGCCAATCTGGGCCTCTATTGCCCTCGATGTCTCGGAGCTCCCACCAAGCTTCACTCCGGACTACGTCCATCTCCATGAGTCCAACACCCTCAATGGTGTACCAACTCAAAATATCTCGTCATCTAACCCCAAGAGAGGGACTGAATGCATGAACTCCAGCACATAGAACAATCCCATCATGCAGAGGTTGCACCTTGTGCGATTGAGGCCATGCCATCTCACTCTCGTGGTCAAGAAATGAAATCAGACTAGGTATCTTTATCTCTCTCTATCTAATGGGCAAAGGTAACCTAATAGTTCTTCAAGCCCCATCTATCTATGCCCTAGGAGAGCTAATCACACTCTCCAACGTGCACTCTAGTTGCACTAGTAGGGAAACCAGTCGCTCAGACACATGAGTCAATTTGCTCGTGTACTCAGCATAAACGGCTATCATGCCCTACAACTCCTCATTATGCTATAGAATGGCTTCTCGTACTGTCGTTGCCTTCTTTATGAATGCTAGAAGGTTAGCCGAGTACTAATGAAACTATGGAGGGAATTTATCTGCTGTAAACTTGGTCACGGCATTGGACCCCTCCGTCTCTTCTAGTACCTCCTCAATGACAAGTATTCCTCTAGGCACCTCATCAACTGGTTGTGGGAGGTCATCATCTCGAAGCTAGGTCATAGCACAGAGTACATCATCAACTGTTAGCATCTCGTCAATAAATGGCACTCTCAATGTATGCTCTAGTCCATCAACCAAGGTGTCAATTAGCGCTACCAAAGGGGCCTCCAACAATGGTGACTCCAGTGCCACACAAGGTATATCGACATGCCCCTCACCATCCTACATGTCATCCTCCTTAACCTCCTCCTCAAGCTTCTCAAATCTAAAGCAAGGTCTCTGCTAGTAGAAATTCCTCCTAGTCTCATCCTCTACCTGTCCTCATTCTATCCACTCTCTTTGAAGGGGTATAGTGTCCTTCTGGTCAAATCTCTCCATCAACCTCTGCATGAAATTTGTGTAGGATGTGGAATGTACATGACTCAAAGGATCAAGCCTCGATACCACCACTCCATAACCTCTCCATCCAAGTACAAAGTGGCATGTCTAATAACATGTGCCTCCCTCATCAGGTTTAGCCAGAAATGTGTCCAATTCTTGTACCCATTTCCTCATAGAACTTCTAGCTAAACCATCAAAGTGGGTGAGGGTAATTTTTCCCTCAATGATACTCTCTCTCCCTTGAGCCATGGGTTTTTCTATAGTTCACCCATCACAGAGCATACATGCCCAAATATTTCATGATCGTACTGACTACTCCACAACTGGTGAAGATCATGCTCTGATACCATTGTAATATTTCTAATGGAAATTTTACAATGATAACAAAGACACGCAAAGATAAAAACACAAAAAATTTCAGAAATGCATAGACATGAACTAGGAATTTCTACAAATCCCCAAATGGCCAATTTTTATTAGTAATGTATGTTGTGGTACAATGAGTTGGGGAAAGTGCACCTCGGCTTGCACAAGGAAATCTTCAAGCACTAGGTAATAATTACAAGAAATCCAAATGACTTCAATAACTAGCCCCTTCCCGAACCTGCATGTTCTTGGCCTTCATTGAAGTCCAATCAGAACCCAATTCTTCCATTCGTTCCAATACCTTGTTCAGGAAAGCTTCTCCCACATTATGGCTAGATTCACATGTCATGATCTGAGTTTCATCTGCCATATCTGCTATCTTCCTTCTTTGTGATCTTGTGTAGACCATAAAATGTGAATCTGAATCACCTTTTAGATTCCTTCCATGAGAATGGTTCGACTGAATCAAGCTTAGATACCAACTATCATGATAGTGCAGTGGGGTCAGCTCCTCGTCACGATTTTCTGAATCAAGTTCTCATACCAACTGTCACACCCCTACACTGGCGGTACTATTCTAGCCACACTATAGGAGGTGCGACACCACCGACCCTTTTCTTTTTATCAATACTAACGATCGTGGACTACGCCTACTTTCTATACTTAATTTATCTTTCAATAGCTAAGAATATCTTTCATTAACATAGCAAAAACCTTCCTTAAACATTCATAACCATTAATCATATTAACATCATTACCATTCAAGTGCAGAACATATTATCATGGGAGGCGCAACTCCGTCCAATTATGAGTCTACTCGTATCAATAATATTAATATTCAGAATTACAATCTCTCGATAAACCCCAAAATTTACACTTAGAATATTTCCATAATCGGTAGCTCATTCAACTTAGCTCGTCAGGTCAGGCGTGTCCACCTGGTCACTCGAACGACCTGTCGACCAGCTCATCGTTTGCCAGCACGTTCACCTGAACGCGTTCTTTGTGGAACCTGCAGTCTTAAGTTCGTGATCTGTGCGCTGAGTTCTAACTCGATCCATGTGGCCTCCTCCTTTATCTTTTAGAACACCATAGCCAATGTACGGATCTGTGTCTCAATGGGCAAGTCCTCTGCAATTTGTAACTCTTTGGCACTCGAACAGGCTTCGGATACTACCTTCTTCATTTCTTGCTTTTGTGTGACTGCTTCATCGCATTGGAGCCGCAGTTGTTTGATATTAATATTCTGCTCTTGGAGCACTTGGTCGGTGCAGCCGACCTTGGCATAGACTTCAATTGTGGCATTATTGTGAAGTTGTTGCAAAATTTCCCATGGTAGAGCAGCCAAATTCAGTCCGAGTCTTGTAAGTCATTCTAGCATAGCTCGATCCTCCATTTGGGTGGTGAACAACACACTTGCTCGAATCGGGATGAAATGAGCCATTTGAGCTTTTGACAATGGTTTCGTGGCTACTATACTGGAAACCCCTAGAGTAGTGTTGTTTCCTTCCCACACGATTCTTGATCCTAACTCGTGTAGCTGTGTGTGAAGTTCCCCCAACACAATCTCCTACTCTGACATGGCATCATTGACTGCTTCCCAAGTGGCATCTTGAACAGTGTTCTCGATCTCCGTTAAGTCTCCTCCAGTTAGCATGGTCACTCCGCTATCCATTTTAGATGCCTTTGCCTTCTTCCGTGACGTAGACATTTCCTGTTGCATTGGTCATTTCAAAGGTGACCATGCCAGTTGTTGGTGGTGCTTCTAGGTCTGTTTTAGTGGGTGGCTTCTAGCTAGTCTTAGCGAGTGCTGACATAGCTCCTTCGGTAGGCAGCTGCCCTGCTACCACCCACGCTGCGTCGCAAGCTGCATAAACTTCTAGACTGAGTTGTTCACTCTACTTCAGTTGCGTGGCACACTTACCTTCCTCCTTTCTTAATTGGATAGTGGCCTTGTCGCATTCTACTGCCCCTGGTTTGTGCCATGCCGGTGGCTAGTGTCCACAACTCCATCTATAACGTCATCGATGGCAATGAAACAGAGGCAGGTCCAAGCCTATGTGGGGTCCTTGCACGCCCAAAAATAGATACGATGCATGTTCGCTATAAACTCAGTAATATGCTTCATGCTCTCGTAGATCCTATTAGACAGGTAGGGTAACTCATTAACCACTGACACAATGTCGTATCCATCAGTAAGCAAAAGACCTTGAAATTGTGAATTCATCCTGCGTCTCTTGTCTCCCAGAGAGAAGCATATCACGTAGCTTCTGGCCATTCTGCATCCAAGACCAAAAACTAGTTATCCTCACGTAAGTCAGTGGTGACCGGCATGACAGATAAGAGCAACCATGCATAATGGAAAGTCTTTCTCTCCTCCTGTACTTGCGACAATTTGTTAGAAACTCTTCACACAGGAATTGTGCCCAATTGAGCCGTACACCGGCTGCACATTCTTTAGCAAGTGCGCTAAATATAGCGGGAACCTTAGTGCCATGGCACTTCCTCGTTACTTTCCCAGCCAACAACTGAGTAGCAACACAAACTGCCTTATCCGAGATACTATCAATGATGTACCCGCGTTGTCCCTTGTTGAGTTGATACTTCTTCTTCAGTCGTTCTATCATTACGACATCATTACTTCTATCAGTAATTTCCCAAGGGTCTCTTCCATCGTACGGAAGGTGTGAGACCCGATGAGTCAGTTCTGCAGTGATATAGACAAGTTTGCTGACCCATAATATTTCCTCATGTACTAAATAGAGCAACTTCTTGATAACTAATATGGTGATCGGGGGTTGTAGAAAGTGAGTAATCGACAATAGACAGAGCAACATGGCTTCATCCACCTTTCGCAACCATTCTTGTGGCTATAGCATAGTCACCGTCCCTTGTACCTTTTGTTCCATTAGTGCATCTATCTCCTGGTAGGGGAATTTTATGACGTCTGCAAGGTCCCAATCTTTGAACTTCATTGTCGTAGCATGGTCAACCATCGAGCTTTCCGCCACGACTGGTTTTGGAAGATCCAGGGTAATGGGTACCGTGTTGATTTCGTCTAGATTTGCAGGTACTTTTTCCTTTCCCTTACTTGGAGGCACACACTTGGGTCGCCGCACGGGCTGGATGGTATCCTCTTCCAGGTTTACTTCTTCTACATACGTAGGAGAACCTTCCTCCTCCTCATCACTTTCAATGGTGAAAGTTTTACCTTTCTCCTCCATGGTAAATTTGGAAAAAGGTAGGTGTCGCGGTGATTGTCTTACTAGTTTAGGACCTTGAGGGTCCTTCCCGGTCTTCGACATCTGGGGTGATTTAGGGATCTCGGTTGCTTGTTGTGAAGCTTTTTGCAGGTGATTGTTGGTAGGGCTGTGTGCTTTGAGGATTTCTTCCTATTAGTTCTTTGGGAATTCCTTGAAGCATGGAATCTCTTTGAATTGCTTGTCACTCATGTTGCACTTACGTCGGATCCATGATAGCTTTCTTGTACGATAGTAAAATGTGGAAGTGTGACCCCTACTCTTCTTATATAAGATTTTGAATTTGAATGTGGTTGGTTGTTCATACAATATCTCATAAATGCGACTTTGGTGGTTATTCCTTTGTCTTAATTTCCCACCGCCCACTCCACTATGTCTTAAATGGGCCATCATCTCATGAACAGTGCTAGTAATGGTCAGTTTCCACCTTTCTTTCTCGGTAGCGAATTCCCAAGGACACAAGTGCGGTTCTTGTGCGTATGTTGTGGCTCTATTACATAGCTTCACAGCACCCTGTTTTATAGTCCCACACCCTCTTTCAACTGCATGGGGCGCTGGGACTGTGCTATGGACGAATAGTCAGGTGGGTGAATCTCTCGCACGGGTCTTCCATTTCTCGGCTAGCCTAGGCTACGAGCACCTGTTACATTCCTCTGATTCCATTAATGAATCATAGTGTGTTCATCGGTGTCCTTCTTAGTGCACGCGCAACCAGGGTAGTGGCGCTACCATTGGTAGTACGATAGGAGAGTCAACCAAGTCTATTTTTTCCATTGGCTTCCTTGTATAAGGGACTTCTAAGTGTAGCTTAATAATTTCTTGATCCAACTTGATACTCTGTGTACGGAGTCTGGCCTCTGATGCTGCTAACTTTTCAATTTGCATTTTACTGCGCCAAATGGCTTCCCACAGCTGCTAAATTCTTCCATGGGTGTCATCCCTAGAAGGGTGGGATGTATCTATGCTAGGTATCTTAGTTGCCACGAGGTTCTCTTGTCCAGCTGTGTGATCCTCCGATCTATGCAGACCTGAGTGGGTGGATGGTCGCTTGATAAGTACCCATACTCTTGGTCGTTGGGGTATGCCTGCTATATACCAACTGGGCGGTCATGCACATCCTTTAGTCCCCACCTAGAAGTGCCTCATCCGCTTCAGCTTCCATGGTCCTCTTTTAGGTGCACACAACCCACCTTCTGATCGATTATACTACTCACATACCATGCTAAGCTACCTTTCTTCTGTTGCAGTGTTTTCTTCCAGCCTTTGTCATTCCTTGGTGGTTATCCATCACAATGACCAAGTCGAAAAATTACAATTCAATGTCGTAGTTTTTTGCAACCATTTCTACCATCGTTCAATATCCTCATCAGAATCCACTATATAGGTGTTTTCGCGCTCCCATGGAACTCCTTGATCTTCTGCAGAATGTAACAGATCTGGTTTTTGTGTTGTTATCTGATAGATGTAATCTAATTCATTGTCATTTCCCTCATTATGCACAGGTTTGGTATATAATTCTCCCTCGGCTGGTCCAATGGAATTACTCGCAATGACTTCTTTTCGAATGTCATTTTCCCTTTTTTTAAGTTAATAATTCCTTTCATGTCCATCACCCAATCAATCCCAAGAAATGCCGGGTAAGGATTACTGTCATCAACAATCTCTATAACTTCAAAATCGGTTTGTGCACTTACACCATCGATATCGAGAGTCACTCCTTGTAGTCAACCCATTGGTAAGATCTTTTGCTAGTTAACCATTGTTAACTGAATCGAGGACCATCGCAGTACAGGCTTGCCCATGTGCTCCCATGTCTGTTTAGGTAATGCATTCACATCCGAGCCTAAGTCCACTATGACCTGATCCATTTCATATTCACCGATTTGCACTGTCAGCCTCATTTCTTGTCCGCTATGCAGAGCACATTTCCATATTTTCAGACTACATGTGGTTTGCTAGATCTGGTGCACCTAGTAATTAGTTCATGTAGTCCTTGAATGACCTTACTATCACGTAATAGTTTCATGCAGGTTTTGATAAAGGTCGTAACTAGGGAGGGGTCCAACCATGACTCCATTTGATCCCTTCTACCCAGGGTAGAAGCTTCCACACCGTCCTACTGAGATCTCCTCAAGAACGCCCTTCCCTGTTCCAACTCAGAGTCGTGTGCCTTTGTAGGTGTATCGTATCGCTTATGTTCGTCTTACAGATGACCTCCTATAGTTGCACCACTTCTTAGTACCATATTTATATGGGGATCCTCTTCGCGAGGCTCTACTCGCATCATTTGGATATTCTGGGTTGGTGGAGGTTGGAGTGCTCCCTTTTCGCATAGTTGGGCAATTAAGGTAGGATAGTCTACCATTTCATAATCAGATTGTTCATAGTAGGGGCATGAAGTTCTGGTTGGGTTAGTACAGTCACGAGCATAGTGTCCCGGTCTGCCATAATTATAATAGGTTAACAATCCACACCCCTACCCAGGCCCCAGTCTTATTCCTTAGCCACGTCCTTGAAATCCTCCCCGTGCTTCAGTCTGCATTCGGTAAGCTAGGGTTATTTCTATCATTAAGTCATAGCTTTGACACGATCGCTCATCGTGTCCCACCGATCGATAGAAGTTACAATACAACTGTTAAGGGATCTGGCTATACTTTTGTAATAGGTGGCAGTTATATGTTGCGTGTTTCCCACACACTTGACAAATCATTCACCAGAGCGCAGGTGCGACACTTTGTCAATCTTGTACCTCTACTTTTAATGGCATTGGACCTCCCCTGCGAGATAGTTCACAAAGATAGGGCCATGGTCCTTATCATGTGCTTGGATTTTGCATTTAACAAATCCCACCTCCGTACATACTTCTGGTCTCGATACCCTTTCTTGCTTCAAGCTCTATAGTTATAAACTCAAGTTTTGAAGTTGCGCATGGATTTGTTGAACTCCCAACCTTGGGTCTGGTATTGGGGTCTTGTGTATCCCCATTGTTGTCTCTAGTGCCTCGGCTTGGTTTGAGATATTTTGTTGTGACATGTTCATCCTAAGGTTTGATGTCAATGATGCCACAAACCATGCGCAGTGTTGTTCATCTATCAATGTCATGTTGGCCTCGTGGATAGTGCTTTTTAACCTTTGATCCAAATCCCATGGAGTTTCTCCAGGCATCATTAGAATCTCTTTGAAACCAATAACCGACTAGGCCCCTGAATTTGGCCACCCAAATTCCTTACTTAAAGCCTGCTAGATTTTGGTAATGCCTTCAGTTGGATGATGTCTTAAATACTTCATGTACCAAGTCAATGCATGGTCCTAAAATGCACTAACTAGGGTAGCCTTCTTGATATTATCATCTATAATACCGTGAGAGTCCCATACAAATTTTATCACAAAATGGAATCATCCTAGTTCCTCATTCCCCATACCTTTAAATATCGACAACTTAACTAAACTTGCCATCCAGACCTTTGAGGCTAGTGGAGTTGGGGGTGGGGTTGGTGTTGGAGTGGATTGATTAGATGCAAGTGATGTGGGTGGTGGCGTGGATGGAGGTGGTATCAGATGGAAGTGCTCTATGGTCAACCGGACCTCCCTTCCTAGTGAGAACCTCACAAGTTCTTCCTCACTTTCCGAGGAAATGGAAGCTAACAAACTGTTCTCTATTCCTCTCATTTTGCAGTAACCTCTTCCACTCTGTGTTACTGCAGACATTAATCAACATGCATAATCTGTTTTTTGCATAACAACATCTTAATCCACATATTTAGTGAATTGATATACCTTCCTCGGAGTCCTTGAAAAAATTTTCTTTCCACCACGCTATAGCTCATGGTGGTATATATTCCAAACTTAGTGCTAAATCCCCCTATTACCTGATCTAGCCAATGATATACTACGCGCGTTATCTTATCCTCGGTGGCTTCTATCCCACGCACTAGTTCTGGGGTCCATGCAATAGGCTAGTCCAATATGCACCTTCCCACGCAATCAACTAGCCTTTTGATCCACTTGTATATCTCTACTAGGAATGACGCAAAGAAGATCTCGTGAATATCTGTGAAGATGTACCAGTCCAGCCAATCTTCCTTTGATACTCGCGGGTTTCTGTTTTCCTGAACTGTGAACTAGTGGACTTTCAGATCCCACCACTCATCAATCTCTTTCTTTGTAGGGTTATAGTGCTCCCACATCAGACACCCCTTAGGCAGATCCCAATCCCGACAATAGAACCATTTGTTAGCTTATATGGGCCTAAGCCAAGTTCGAAAGAATTATTTAGGCAAGAAAATCTTGCAGCTACTGGTCCTTTCGGCAACAGCCCGGGAAGCGCAGACTGAGGTCTCACCCAAGGTAGCATGGGAGGGTGCTGGAACCAGGTTTCCACACCCTCAGGATGTCTAGATGTAGATTGGAGGCTTTGCGCTCCATTTTGTAGCTTCACACCATGTTGTATTCGTACAAATCCAGAATACCTTTTACTGTTTATTATCGCACAGTCTATGGATCTAATTTATAAGAGGAAGTACTGCAAACCATATCTATTTAAAGTGGTCTTTAACCAAACATTTATCACTTTTATTCAGTTTGTAGATTAAGATTTAGACCCAGATTCAAAAGCATTCCATAAGCAGTGCGCATTAATCAAATAGTTTTGTTAATCATACAAAATTCTAGATTCACGATAATTTAGATTCAACACAGAATTCAGATGAGACTTATCTTTATTTCCACTTATCACTTTTACATCTAATCTGACCTATGCACTTAGCTGCAGGGGTCCGCGAACACAGCTGTGGACTCTTCCAGACCTTTGTGCACACAACTGCAGAGCCTCTATCTCGTACCAAAACCCTAACTTGGACTTACAGATGCTTACCACTTGCTTCCCTAAAAAACCCATTACATCAAGATCATAACCAAAACTTAGCTACTCTACCCGTAGGGCCTCTCTCTATTTATACCTTTCTATGGCCTGTGATCAATGGGCAGGCCGACTCAATCTTACATTTCTTTACATTAATTTTGCACAGACTACCCTTTTGACTCTGACTTATTACAACTCATGCTCTCAACATCTTGTGGAGTCTTTACCCTACTCTTACCCAAAATTGTGGGCTTTGCAGCCCATACCCATTGCAAGGGGCTTCCGTTACCCAACAATGCCAACATACTAAGCGCCATGAGCCACTCAAACAACACCAACTATACAACAATATCCTCCTTTCGCATTGATGGAAATAAACCAAGTTTTCTCCATCGTTGTTATTAACCTTAGCACCAATCAATGTCTCCCCATTTGCAATAAATGGAAAATGATTCTCCTGAAATATCACCTTGAGACACTGCAACCTTCCCTTCAATTGATCGCGCAAGTTGAGTAGTTATCAATACTCATTGTAATTAAGTCATTTGGTTAACGAGTCACAACTCCTATCTACTGCCAAAAAATACCCAAAGGTTTCTCTCACAAGTGGCTTAGTGAAAATTAGTAAATTTTGCGCTTTACTAACCTCATATTCAAGTCGAACAAACTTAGTAGAAACTTGTTCTCTCAAGAAATGAAACTTGATAGGAATGGGCTTGATCTTTCAGGGCATGAAAATTTTGTTAGAAATGTTGACTGCACTAGTGTTGTCACACATGATTGGAACTAGATTAGTTAGGTCTACGTTAAGGTCCTTCAAGGTATACTTCATCCAGATAATTTATGAGCACCATGTGAAAAATTGTAATATACTCTATCTCTGCAGTTGATAGAGATATGCAATCTTGTTTCTTGCTAACCCAAGATACTAAGAAGTCCCCTAAAAAGAATTCTACACCATAGGTGCTCTTCCTATCATCAATAATACTTACCCAATCAACATCAATATAGGCCTTTAACTTAAACTCTTTTCTTCCGGCATACAACAAACCATAGTTCTTTTTCCCTTGCATATATACGAAAATCCTTTTGACAACAATGACATGGATTTCATGAGGGAAAACTTGAAATATGGTTACCAAGCTTGCGACTTGCATGATGTCTGCTCTAGATACTATGAGTTAAATCAAGGTTCCAATCATTCATTTGTATACTTTCTGATTTACAATAGGTGTCTCATCTTATTTACATAAATTACAGCTAGTAACCACAAGGAGACTAACTGGCTGTCATTCTTCCAGCCCAAATTTCTTTAGTGTTTCTCACAAGTACTTAGATTATAGATAAATATGTCATCCTTTTATTGAGACATTTGTAGCCCTAAGAAAAAGGATACTTCTCCTATCATTGACATATCAAATTCTATTTGCATACAATTTTCAAATTGATGTCCCAACTTCTCCATTTCACTACCAAAGATTATGTTATGTACATACAATACCATGATCAATAGGTGGTCATTTTTAGATTCTATATACATATTAATACTTGTAGTGCCCCTTTCAAAGCCTTACTATTGAAGGTATCTATCCAATCTAGAAACGAAGATTCGGGGGCCTCTTTGAGCACATATAAGTCCTTTTCTCACTTTGAACACAAACAATTCATTTTATGTATGCATTAAACCTTTTGTCTTCTCAATATATACTTCTTCTTCTAGATAATATCCATTTAGAAAGGTCGATTTCAAATCCACCTGATATACTTTAACACTTTTATGACTAGGAAAAGCAAGGAACACTCTGATTATTTAAAATCTTACTATTAGTGCAAAATTTTCTTGAAATATTATCCCCTCTATTTTGGCATATCCTTTGAAGACTAAGAGAGCCTTATTCCTAATCACTTAAACTTTCTCATTTAGCTTATTTTTGAAGGTCCATTTGGTGCCTATGACATTTTTCTCTTTGGGTCATGGAAAAACATCTCGATTGTCATTCTTCTCAATTTTGTCAAGTTCCTCATTCGTAGCTCTCACCCAAGACTTATCCTTGGTTTCCTCACTGAGATTCTTAGGCTCAATTCGAGACAGTAGAGAAATATTTGCACAATTTGGACTGCCAACTAATTTCCTCCTAGTCTAAATACCAATTCATTGATCTCTAATAATTTTACTTTCAAGATGTTGTTTATTTACATACCTTGAGGGAGTTTTGGACCTTGGTGTTGTAATTTTTTCTTCATCTTCATCATTTATCTATATTTTTTCTTGACCTGAGAATTTGCTGGCTGAACTTTCTATTGTGGTTCCTAGACACAGCCTCCAGGTTGAGAGGGAGATCAGTTCGTAAGACATCATAGAGTGTATGAATAATATATTTGTGTTACTCAAGATTCAAATATATAATGATTTAAACTAGATTAGATATCCTAGCCAAAGGAATATTCAAATAATACACATAGTAAGCACTCTTTTTCAAAGAATTAACACTCAGGTATGGTGGCCTACCCACATAAAGTGTAGCTCTATTAGCTTTTGCAGTACAGGTGTAATGTATATGATAAAGAGAGGAAATAAGTGTAGAGGGTTGATATTAGAATCCTATACATTAAATTCCAATAGAAATATGGAATTGATGATGTAAATGAAATTCAAAAACGTGAAGCACATTTTACAGTCCTTTTATGTCATACATCACACACAACATTTATCAAAATATGAAATAGATGAATCTACAACTCTGATATTAAGTCCAACAAGTACAAATACATGATTTCTATGAACAAAGAAACACATGAAAAGATAAAAAAAGAGACAATCACATACTATATATTTGAATATTTGGAATTGCCATAAATTATTTATTAATCTTCGAAAAAGAACACACATCTCATAGATCTTCAGAAACGTGTGATACTTTCTATTTAGAACAACCACTCAAACATAAAATGTGAGCCATTAATAATTACTCCATTATCTCCTTTATAGTATCTCACCCATAAATGAGAACAACTTGCAAAATATTCCCTCTTAAAAATATCATAATTGTCTAACCACTCAATAGTTCAAGCATGTTGCTAGCACAATTGTACTAATTATAAAGTAACATTCTTGATTCAATTCTTGAAACAATTTTTTTACAAAATATTTAAATTGAAATGGATTTACATGATTATCACATCAAAATATCTTCATTTTTGACCACTTGGTTCTTTTAGAAGTGACCCCGACACTATGATTTAGCTTTTTGGCGGATTAATGAATTGGTCACATTTGTGCCACAATGTCAGATTTAGCAAAGGATGTTAAAATTGAAAATTGGGGAAAATTTTCACTTTTTAAAACTCATTTTATGGATATGATGATTTAATTTAATTCCTCTTTCCAAGAGCACCAAAATTTACCTAAATATTATCCAATTTGGACAAGGGAAAGTGTATTTTTGACCTATGAGCCCACGTGTACATAATTTGATTAGGTCAACCCTAAAGAAATTTGGACACCCTTGAAAGGATATAAATACAATTGACCTAAACCTCATTTGAACATCTTCATGGAGAATTATTCTATTCTCTTTTTTTTTTTTTACTAACATAGGTCTGAGCCTCTCAGGCTCGTCTATGGAGAATTGGTTCTCACAAAGGAGAAATTGTAGGATACAAAGCTTGCATTTCTTTTTAGGATTTTGGGCCTCAATTGTAGGCATGACATAGGAGGAACTCAACTACAGTCACTTGTTGGCTGACTCATTCATGTGATTAAATCTTTCCAGTCGCTCACACATCTCGTTCTCCATGTGACTAGAAACTAGGGTTTCTTGATTCTAGTCGCTCACTTGGCAGAAGATAGTTTTAACATCAGTCGTTAACTAACACGCTCAAGGGAGTGACTGGAACCTCTTGTTCACTCACTAAAACCCTCCTCCATCCAACTAGGAAGTAAAGGTTGAAAGTTTAGTTATTCAAAGTTTTCTCTTGTTGACTGTAGTGTTTAGCAGTTGACTATAGATAGTGAGAGTCCATTACAAGCTTTTGAATCAAGGTTTTGAGTATGAGCATCGTCGGGTTCATCTCATGGATATTGTTTAGTTGATTTTTTCTGGATAGATATATGGATAATTGTACTCTCTTTTACTGAAGAATTCAATGACAATCGAACAAGAAGAATAATTTGAAAGTGTTTTCACCATAGTGGGTATTTCCGTGGTCTCTCACAAATCCTAGTGTCTCGATGTGTGAATGCTTTTCTTTTATTGTTCCTTCATGTTTGTCTGGATTGGTGATGATAATTTTCTTTCTACATAGTTTCATATGTTGTTGAATAAATTTCAATAATGTTATGATTTTGTGGGGTGAATTTAATGCATAACTGAATAAATGAAAATATCATAGAAAAAAAAATATAGCCCTAAGAAAAAATTTCAAAAAAGGAAAATAGAAGAAATCCTGATGGGCTATCTTTAGATTGGTAAGATTATCATAAGTTTACCTATAATAAAACAAATTCTTTACTAACGAGAGTAGCTAGAAATCCCTCTACAGATAGTTGATTATGGTCCTTCCTTTGAGGTTGTAAGTCTTTTAATGAGACGAATACACCGAACTCTTAGCTTCTATTAGAAAATGTTGGTATTGTTCTGATGGAAGAAGGTTCCCTTGAAAATCCTAGAAACTGGGAAACCCTGCTCTAATCCTCTAATCAAAACTTTTGTTAAATGTAACTATAGATTTTAATAAATCACCTAAATACTCCTCATCTTTTGCCTTAGTTGTTTCTCCCTAAACCATCTTATATACTTAGATAATTTCCCTCTACTGTCGGAAATATTTATTTACCTCAACCAATTGGATGACTTCTCATTGCGGTACATGATAAATTTCTCTATTGTCTTAGCATTTTTACCATCTTCGTCTTTGGGTGAAATGATAAAGAACTCAATATCCTTGAGTGAAATTCTTTTCTCTACAACTAGGATCATATGCTCCTAGATGTTCTTTACTTCAGAAATATTTTCATCCCATATTATATGCCTAGCATGCATGAGAGACATATTACCCTTTAGCTTATTTTATAGTTCTTTGATCTTGTCATTTACAGTTTCCATTATATTTTTGGTTTGCTCCACATTCCCCCTGGTTGTCTTAAGCTACTTATCCTTCTGTGTGAGCATATGCTTGGGGTTCTACAGATCAATTTTCACATTTTTTAGCTCTCTCTTTGTTAGATGAAATTTAGTGAGGGCCTTAGTTAGTTTTTTAGTGGGATTCTATGGGTTTTCTGGCATAATCGCTACACATATGTGAGAATCAATTTTATGATGGAGACTTTCCACCCGTTTTTTTGAGGGACACCACCTCACTATTTCTGTCTAATAGTTCCTTGGCCAAGATTTCCTTTTCATTCTCTATCTAGGTCAAATCTTTGGAATTCATGTGTTCAAATGTAGGCATTTTCATCTTTTTCCTCAACTCATGGATTTCATATTTTGAGCTCTGAATGATGGATTCCAAAATAACTTCATCATTTGGGTTTAAACCCAATTTGATAACTAGTTCTTTTAATATTTCATTCAGTAAGTGAAGCGATCTGTAATTGGCCTTTTCTTGCTTTACACTTGTGGATTCATTTTCTAATTATTTGTCAGCCTTACTGAAATTTAAAGCACTTTTACTCAGCTCACTATAGATAATTTCTCTATACTTCCTATGCCAATTGATTTTTTACTACAAGCTGATACAACCCATATCTAGTGACATAACAAAAGTTATGAATTGTGATCATGATAGGAGTGACTATGGTAAAGGATGATAAAGATAAAATTTCATTTGATTTCGTTCCATTTCCATAGAAGCTAGGAGGCTGGTATGATAAGGAACTGAATGTGATGTCATCTGTTATATGATTTCGTCCCTAACCCTCTTGTTTTTATCCTCCATTACTTCCCATTCTTCCTCTATATGGGATACTGTTGATGCACTTCCCAAAGAGTCCAAAATTACTACCTCTGTAGAAGTAGAAATGGAAGCTTGCTGAGAGTATTCTAGGAGTACATGGAAGCTTCACTGGTCCAGGTTCCTCTTATTCAACCTAGTCTAAATCTCTTATTCAAGCTCCTCATGGAGCCTCCTCCATTTTTCTGTATCTAGCCTCATCCATGTTTCTATTTTGAGTGTGTCCTTTGAAGATGGTGTCTAAATTTCCATCTTTGTATTAATGGTTTAGGAATCCAAATTAGCCTTCCATTCAAGTTTAGGTCTATAGTCATGCTCATGATAAGAAGCATTAATATCCCTTCTCCTCTTTAATATGACACCATGGGGATCATAGTGACACACCTCTCCCATTAAAAAATTAAGCTCCTTCAACATGTCTTGTAATTGTTGAAAGGCTTGTCTATTGTTAATAATGAATGAGCCCACCACCCTAACCAGCTTAAACAGGGAACCCTTCTTGGCAGGAAAAAGGTGGATTTGATCAACATTTAGGCTTGGTCTAATAGAGAAAATATTCTCACGGGCATAAAAATAAAATAAGAAATAGGTATGGGGAAAGCTCTCACCCATATACCCTAATTTTGGTGTAGTCTTCAAATAACTATCAACAACCCACCACAATACCCTTACTAAGTTGAACGATTTCCCTTTTTGGTGAACAATTCTAGGAGGGGAAATGTTATTTACAATTTTGTAGGAAGTGGACCTATAAGTCGAAATAAATTGGGGAAAACCCTCATTGTCAGGCCTTTTGTTCATGGCACTATCCCAATAAAACACAAACTTCCTTTTCTTATCAGAATATATAATGATAAGGTCCATGTACTCAAATTATTCTACATGAGCATACACGAAAAGATATACAAATATAGAATAGCATATGAAATAAGAAGTAACATGAAAATGGTTAAGCTATAATTTTATGGATTCTGTAAGGAATAAGGGTACGTCAAAGATGATGTTAGATTGCATAATTATGTGAATAATCCTATGGAATATTTAGTAATATTAGCCGTTTCCTCTTCTCCAAAGAGGAATGAAATAATAGGTAGAATGGGTTGTACAATTTTAGAATTCTTGGAAATTTAGAATGTTTCTGCAATGTGGAGGGTTTGATTACTGGGTGTTAAAATCAATCACATGAAGGACTTTTATTATCTAGTTGAGATCCCATTATAGGTGTCAAGAAGGGTAGCTTATGTGAATCTATCAAAATTGGGATATTTTGGGTAGATCAAAGCATCTTAGATTAATTCTGGGATCACTTCCATAATTTTCCCCCAACGGAGGATATGAAACAAATCTTGTCTTTAACATAGGATGCTATGACCCATGAAACAAACTTTAGAAAAGGGTAGAATGTGTGGGTGATTAGGTGATACAACCCTAACTCTACAACCAAAAATGGGTGTTCTCTTTTTAGGTGACATCTATATAGGTCGAAATGAAGATATCACAATTGGTAGGAGTAGAATGGATCATGAATTTCGACTTATATATCTATGAGAGGCTCAGTATGACTAGAGGGTTTTTCCTCCCGATATTTAGGGTGTTTGGGCACATTTTTTTCATTTTAATCATAAAGGACAATACTTTAATGATGGACAATTTTGTGTTACTTGATCACAAAGATAAATTAGATGTAATGACATTGAGATGGCTCTACACTGATTGATAGTCAGACAATGTTGCAAATAGGACGAGAAATAAGAAAACCCAATTTGAATAAAACAAATTTAAATTACAATGGTTAAAGTGTCCTTTTTTTTATACTTGGGAAAGATAGTGGAGTGATGTGTGGGTGGAGACATGAGAAGATATGTCGGTGGTGGGGACACTTGGTACCACCGGTTTGGATGCGAAGTGAGAGAGACAGGCAATTGAATCTGTGAATTTCATGTTCGCTTGCTAACGTTGATGACGTGTTGCCATGATTGGTTGCAGGCATGGTCCTCACTATTCGGTGGGGTGACTGAATGGGGTAGGGAGTGGAGTTCAACCACCCAAAGTTGATCATGATTTCCTATCGACTGCATCTTCCTAGTTGAATTTCACGTTCTAGGGGTTAGTGTCTGCTTATTTGTTATGCTAGTTACCCCATTGAAATTCATATTGGATCAGGTGAATTTAGGATAGAAAATGATCTACTTAATGGATGCTCCTCTATTAAACTATCACATAAAAAATTCGAGGGTGGAGCCCATTAAATTTTTCATTTACCTTATTTTTCTCCTTTCTTGTCTTTTATACTTTTTCTACAACCCCCACTTTAAAATAATTTCTATTGTTTTCACTTGTAGAGCAAAATCCTCAACAAATCAAACTACTATAACAAAACATATAAAGAATAACATCAACTCCTATTGGGGACAATGCCTTTTAGGAAGGGCACCGAGATCCTATCGATTAGTGTCTTTAATTTGGGCATGGAGTCAAATTTATCATTCTATATACAAGTTGAAATGAAAATAAAAAAATTGGTAATTACAGTGGCTCACCAGTATTTACAATTGGTAAATGTAAATTTCTTTAGAGTTGAAAGTAGTGCTTAAGGTATTGTCCATTTACAGGAAATTCAAACACCTTACCATCAAGATTTTCCAATATAAATGTATTATTCCATTTAGCTTCAACTATCTTGAAGGGCCCAAACCAAAAGGGGGTCAATTTTCCAATGTTTTTGCTTGTCGAGACTCTCTGAATATCCCATATAATCATGAGGTCGCATGGTGTAAAAAGTTTGTATTTGGATTTCATGTCAAATAGAGCTCTCATATTGTCATGTTATTTTATTATATTCTAAGTTACTTTCTCTCTTCTTTATTGCAATTCTACCAATTCATTTATCCTCCTGGTCAAGGGATTAGGCTCCTCCTCTACATCTTGGATGAATTTTTCCACTGGCATAGATGATTGAGTAAGGAATACTGTAGTGGTCCCATATATCGAATCAAATCAAGATTTACCATTTGACCTCTTAGTAGTGACTCTATTAGCCCAAAATGCAAACTTAAGCTGAGAATCCCAATTCTTTTGATTTTGTGCTATGATATTCTTAAGGATTTTAACCAAGGCCTTGTTGGATGATTCTGCTAGTCCATTCCCCTATTGGAAATAAGTAGTTGAATGCCCCAAGATAATATTATAGTTATGAAAAAAACTAGTAAATTTTGCCAATTTAAAAACCTATGCATTATATGTGACTATTTTCGTTGGACCACTAATTCTAGCTAAAATGCTCTCCTCCATGAAATTAATAATCACTGCATCAGTTGCATTCATGGAAAGAATGGTGTCTACCCACTTGGAGAAGTAATATGTTGTTGTAAGTATCCCGTTGTGTTGTCCACTATATGGTGTATGGATTTCCCCAATAAAATATAACCCCCACTACCTAAACGGTTTGTCCATAGAAACAAGGATCAAAGGGAGGGGTGTTAGCTTCTATTTTTCAAAAAAAAATTCAACTTCCTATAGGATGTTTCTTGAGCATGGAAATCTCCAAATAACTTAGCCCAATAGAGGCAAGAATTAAATATTTTATAAGTGGTGGCCTTCTACCTATAGTTCCCCCTACAAAAATAACTATGGAATTCATCTATTACCTTGGAAATTTCTTCTTCCACAAATCATAATAAGAAGATTTCCACAGGGTCCTTCTCGTACAACTGACCATTAGAGATGACAAACCTTTGTGACTTTAGCCTGAGAGCTCTAGTGTTTAATTTTTCAAATTTATATGGGCATTCCATAAATAAGAGATAATGAAAAACAAGTTTGTACCACTTAGAAACTAAATATTTCATTTGAATTTTCTGTGTTGAGGTTTTGGTATTCCCTTGTTCATCTTGTTTCTCTAATTATTCCTTGTGAGCTAGGAGGTGTATACCAAAGGTCTGTAAATTTTCGTTTGAATTTTTTTCGGCATATCCTTGTTCCTTTATCAATTTCGTAGGCTAGATATCCATGTCATACTTATGAATCTTCAATATCCATTTTCCTCTCTTTCCTTCGTCATCTCCTTGTGTGAGGATGTCCTTAACAACAACTATAGGAACCTAAGCAATTATTCTAGATTGCCAAATATAAGTTTAGATTTAATTTTTGGCTTTTACTAGAGTGTAAGCCTGTTTTTATGAAATATTATATTCAAATTATGGGTCCATTAGAACTTGACTGAAATATTGAATTGATTGTTCCTTCTCTTCCTTTTTTCTAAAATAAGAGAACTGCCACCGTGTTAGGAGATGCAAAACAAAAGATGAGAAATGACCTCTGATAATTAGGGCTAGCAAAAATTGGAGCCTCCCCAAACGCTCTTTTGATTTTGGAGAATGATTCTCTATCTTCTACAATCCACTTGACCTCCTTATCTTTCTTCATCATATCTGTGATCCCTCCATAATCTCAACATAGTCGGGTACAAACCTCCTTAGGAAGTTTATTCTACCTAAGAAAACTTGTATCTCCTTTTTGTTCCTTGGAAAAGGAATATTATTGATTTATGCTACAATTTGGGGTCAATCTTGACTCCTTCTCTTTCTACTATGTGTCCCAACAATTTGCCTTCGCTTAGAGAAAATTTTGAATTCTTTGGATTTAGAGACAAACCATACTTTCTCCACTTTTCAAAAGTACGTTGTAAATGTTAGAGATGTTTCTCATCATATTTCGAGAACATAATTATGTCATCCCGATAAATTACCACAACATTGTATTTCTCCCCAGCAAATTCTATTTCCATTTCCCTATGAAAAGTCGCCCCAATGTTTACAAGACCAAAAGGCATCGTGTTGTACATGAATGCCACACAAGGTGTGGTAAATGTTGTTTTCGTTAGGTCCCTATAATACTAGTGATTCCCCCATTACTATTGTCATTGTATCCCTTATTATTATTGTTGTGACCCTAGTGTCCCCATATTGTTATTATTGTGCCCCATAGAAGCCTACTATTGTTATTTTTGTGCCCTTATATTATTATTGTTAGGTTGACTTTGGTTATATTGTGACCCCTTAGGCTCCTATGTATAGAAAGGAGGTTTTTCCATTTGTATCATCTAAGAATTTTTCATTTGTGTAATGTAAAGGAGGTTCCCCCCTCAAAGAGGTTGAATTGTAAGGTGTTGATCTTTATTTTCTATCTTGTTGTGAGCTAGTTTCATAACATTTGGTATCAAAGGTTTGGATTCTATGGTTTCACTACTCCAAACAGGTCATTGTGGAATTTTAGCTATAAATTTTTGTCTTCATGGTTTCAGAAGCTAAAACAAAAAACCATTTGAGATGAAATTGCGCTAAACTTTAGGTCTAAATTTCTGATCTTGGCTAGCTATATTTTTAGATATATGATCCAAGGAAGTTAGGGTTTTGCAGGCTCTTGAATTACATCCTAAAAAGGCGACCTCGGTAAAATTGTTATAACATTCTCTATGTGTATCAAATTGAAATTTCGTAAGAATTTATAGAAAGAGGATGGAATTTATTTTGTCTGGGTATAAGTTTCAAAATCTAAGGTCGAAACAGTAACATGTGGCACTTCATACAACTTATCTCTACTAAAAAGTATATAAGCAGGTCATCATGGGAGGTGGGGCATAACTCTTTCTTTGAGAATCCAATTTTGATCAGATTGGTGGCATTGGAAAAACAACACAGAGGGATACTGCAAGTTATAATTTCAGACCTTGGAGATTCGAAATTATAGAGTTACAGTCATTTCAATATCGAGCTCCTACAAAGTGAAAAAATCTGTGTAGTTTTTTTTTAATTTTTGCATAAGTTTGGTTTGAAAAATTAGTTTGAAGGAATTCATACAGCGTAGTGAAGCATTATTATTAGTAATTGATGCATGAAAGAAAGAAAATGGAAACACCTAGTAAGCAACCTGGAAGATCTAGCGTGACTCATGAAGAAGAGGAAGAAATGCAGCATGATTTATGAGAATTACAAGACCAAGTGCAACAAATTTCACTCGCACAAAATTAACAAAGCTAAGATGAATGACGTGGAAGCTAAGATGGAAGATTTGACAAAAATTCTACAAGAAATGCATACTAATGGTGAAAGGGTAGTAAAGGAAACACATGATGAGAACAAAATAAATTTTAATCATGATTTCATAGACTCTAACGTTGGATCTAAGAACCACCATGTTCCATAGATTGATACGAGGAAGTTTGATGGAAAGGATCCCGCAACATGGATACTACAGATGGAGCAATTTTTCGATCTCCATAAATTAATTTGTCCAATCTTCTTCGTGACAAGGACTAGATTTTCCACCCAATCTGAGTATCATAGGGGTATAAAGATTTTGGCTTGGAGCATTTTCCTAACTTGCCCCCATAAAATACACAATTCTTTAGGGAAATTGGCTTTAATATTGGGAATTATGTAGTCCTGATTTCTAGTGAGGCTTGAGCTCATAAAATGCGTATTCATGGAGGGGGAACACAATACTGAGCCCAAAAATTGTGCAACCCTCACTAAGCTCGAAAACTATGCATTACACTGAGCTAAAACTTTCCCAGTTCTCGGAATTGCATTGTCTTCCTTGATAGTGTGCATGACAAGCTTCCCTTGAAAACAAAAAAATAAAAAAGAAAAGAACATCTCTAAAAAATAGGGATCTATTTTTAGTATCTGAAGGAGGCACTTATGATATTTTTAGAAACTTTTTCTGAGCGTTGTTTTTTCCTTGATTTTAGGCATGCCTGTCATAAACACTAATATGTACAAATCTATTTAATCGATGCTACTAGAGCTCATTTTCAGTCTCGATCTCGAAACTCTAGAATTCCCAAGGAGATTAAGGAGCCTTAGATGAGATCGCGGTCGCTTTCGTGGGTGAGCTTTTCTATTCTTATCTTTTGCCACTTTTTGTGTCACTTTTTTTTGTTTCACTTGTGTGAGTGTTGTTTCACTTGTTTCTTTGCATGGTTTCTGGAATTTTAACTTGTTTTAAAGTTTGTAAGTGTTGTTTCAATATATAAACTTTGTTTCTGAAGTGCAGCATGAGTTTTCCTGTTTCTGAACCAATGGTTTTCATTGCGGAAACTCTCCTCACATTCTTCATCTTCCTTCCAATTAATCAATTGCTGCACTTATTTCACATGTATGCATCTACTCTTAGTCATATCTACACTCAAATTGACTCTATCTCTCAAATATTCTTGTCTTTTACAGTCCCCATGGGCAGATGAGGGCTCCCCTTGGCCAGATCTCACTTTGCACAGCTTGCAGTACACAATATCGAGGCTTAAGCCACTAAATTGGCCTCTTGAATTGTGTAGAGCATAGCCATAGATGGATCAAAATTCACGCTGTGTAGTTCCAGTATCCAGTCTCCTAGCTTGGCCACTAAGACTACACAATGCATAGTCTCTTCGAGGCCTTTGCTTATGATGAAATTTTCATTATGTAGTTTCAATCATCAAACTTCCACCTTGACTATTGGCACTATATAGTGTGCAGTTCCTATAGTCCATTAGTCAACCCTATCAAGAAAAATTGTGCAATCCCTTACATATATTTCCCAACTTACTACTTGAACATTCCTTAACACTGTTTTGATTTTAACTAACATTTTCTTACCATGAGTGTCCTATATGTCCCACAGGTAAAACAATAATTGATCATCTCTCCAGTAGTCATAGTTAACATGGCATTGAAGAGAGTTTCATGAAAGGAAACTACCGAGAGCAGTACTAGGGAAGGAGTTGAAGAGACATCAATTGACTTACTAGAGTATGCAGATACTCAACTATTTATTGAGAAGATAACAACATTGACATAAAAGCAAATAAAAGGTACTTTTGCAAGGTATTTTAAGGAAGATCTGTTGGATCGATAGGTCTATATTAGTATCCAATACTTAGGGTTATACAATGTTGCATGAAGGTACCCCACCTTCTCGTGTGCAAACATCATCAGTTGGATTCTCTCACATACAAATGAATAGACTATGCCATCGAGCAGTGTTAGTGGGAAGAATATTTCTAACTTCACGTAAAAATACTTTCAATAGATGTATCACTTTCCTAAATCGGTGAAGCACATGGATTCACTCTTTTATGATACCCATAGCTATGTGAATACAAGATATATTTTCAAGAACTAGGTGAAAGAGCCATCACATTTTCGAGAGACACCGATGCATTTTTATAAGGTAAAATCCCTCAGGAAAGCTTATCAGTTCTTGATAATCTTCACTTGTAGAATATATGGTTGAGAGAGCACAAAAACGTTTCCCGAAGGGTGGGCAGTCTTACTGGACTAGGTTGGTAAGTGATGGGAGGCTATTCAACTGGTTGGATCTATTGGCTCAAAAATTAAAGTCCCATGTGGCTAAGGTTTAGCAAATTGATCACACAAGAAGTATCATACCACCTCGCTAGAGGGTTGTCCACAAGACTAGATTGGAAGAAGAAACCACCATGGCGTACTCTTCCTTTGTGGACCAGGTTATACAAAATTAAGAGCTTGAAAAATTTAGATGCC
This sequence comes from Pinus taeda, assembly GCA_000404065.3. Classification (NCBI taxonomy): domain Eukaryota; kingdom Viridiplantae; phylum Streptophyta; class Pinopsida; order Pinales; family Pinaceae; genus Pinus; species Pinus taeda. Next base: position 52,623 of record APFE030954373.1, read on the forward strand.
ATGGCTAAGGACATAGTGAAATTCAAGTTTAGCACCAAGGAATTTAATACGTATGATCCCCACAGTATTTGTAAGGACCATTTTACGAGGTTTTCCTTATCATGGATCAACGGAAATTTTATTTGTCAGTGGAGGATCCTTAGAGGTATTTATATAATACTTACATTCTGACTAAATCAGTTACTATATCAAGGAATTGGGAGGCTCCTCTACATACAACAATCTCCCCAAAAGAAACAACAATAGTGGTAGACAGTAGAAATATAGTGCAGGACGAGGGAAAGAGGAAGATTTCTAATGATCCAAAGGGAATAAAAGATGAAAAATGGTGGAAAATCCTATTATCGCAAACAAAGCTTTGGTAATGAAGGTAGAGAGGGAGCAACGAATGAAGAGAGTCAGGCAGATAAAGAAACAAAACAATAGGTTATAGGAAGAAAAACTGAAGATACGGGAGATGGAGAAGAAGCTAAAAGATGAATAGGAGTTGAGGAGGAGAGAACGAGAAGAGAAGCAGAATTAAGAGGAAGAAAAATGGAAAGGCATGATGATCGAGGAAAAAATTCTGATAGAGGCTGAAGAGCCAAAACACCCAACTACTGATGAGTAGTGTAAACATATGCAGGATCGGGAGCTTCCTCAGTAGTTTGAGAAATTGATCGAAGTAGACATGGAGTTGGAACATGAGCCACAAAATGAAGTTGTTGACCTCATGTTGGGAGCACGATAGTTCATCCCTTACTTTCCACCATCATCAGTATAAGAGCCATACCTGAGAAACCAAGGAGATATTGTTCTCCTAGATGACGATCTGTTCATGGATGTGTACAATCTATCATTTGATGAGTTCTAGAAGAGGATTGTTCAAGCACGAGGGAAGCACTTTCCAGATGATCACGCATCACTTGCATTCATCAAAGAATGGGTGATAGTGTTGGACACAAAAAACCATCCAACTACCATTTCCTAAGCCAACTTGGCCTATGGATGAGTGAAGCGATCAAATGTTTAGTGTTTAATGACTAAGAATAAGCAATTGGAAAAGAAATCACAAGATGCGAGGCAAGAGGTATAACAACTCAAATAGTGCATAATCCAACTTCTACATTAGGGGAGATGAGGACAACAATACTTGCTAAAGTATCAACACTTGGGGAAACCATGCAGAAGCTCTGCGACATATTTGTAACTATTTAAAAAGTAATTGTCCATTTGTATGGCCTACAATAGAGAAGAAAATAGTTTTTTCAAACTCTAAAAAAAATACATGCTTCCATCAACCATGTATAAGAGTGTAAAATGTTGTACAAAGTGGCACCACTTGACTTAGTGAAGAAGATGAACCCACAAGTAGAGCTGGAGAAAGTGAAGGTTCAAATGTTAATTAAGAAAAAAAACAACTTGTGTCATTCATCAGCAACACACAGGCCTAATATGTGCAGTTTTACAATAGTTTGGATGTCTTGATGAGGAAACACCATATCCCATCAATCCATTCACTCACCAATGCTAAAACCAAGAACCAATTCGAGAAGTAGATCAATGAGCACCTGGAGTGGCTAAGACAAGAAGCCACTAGGGAAGACTTGGAATTGAACGCATGCAATATGCATAAGTACATCATTGGTCATGTCAGTATCAAGACAATCTTTCTCATGCTTCATAATGAGTTGGATACAGGTTCCAAGACATTATAGCGAGATGCCATGGAGGCCAGTGTTTGCTTTTAGACAGACACCGTTAAAATTTTTGGGTACAGTACGAAACAGTACAAAGCTTGGCAACAATATGTGACTGAGAAGTAACAAGTGGAGGTTGTTGAGCTGGAATTCCCAGAAAGTCCAGAAGCCTAGTGATGTGTCTTGTTAGGATGTATCTACCCTATTTTATATTATATGGGTACATGTGGAAATGTAATATTATTTATAATTATGTTGTATGTGAAATTCCAAGTGTCAATAATGGAATATGAAAAGTCACCATGTGATGTAATGTGTCATTTTCTGAATAAGTTGGAGTCATGAAGGTATTCCAAACGTCATAAAGGGGAGTTAAAGAGTGACCCTCTCTTGTTATAAATAGAAACTCGTAACTCATGTTACAGGATTTTGGGAGCCATGCTTTTTGCTAGGCTTATGCTCAAAAAGAGATTGGGAGTATCATTAGGAGCCTTAGCTTATCCAAATTGTAGAGCAAGTATAGTTCTTTGGAGGAGCAAGTTTTCCCGACTCTAATGTTTTACTATTGGGCCTAGTGGTTGTCAATGGTGTATGTATGGATGGAAATTTCACTTATAATAATAAAATCAGAGGCAACTATATTTCATGCATATGTTGCTAATATAGTAGGACTATTCTTGTTGTATTGGTGATATATGCTATTTAAATTATGCATATGATTATGAATTTTTTTCTTTTGCATTTGTATGAGTCTTGTTGAATTCGTGTTGTTGGATTAAATCATCACTTTATCTTGTGGACTATTCCACATCTTATATTTTTATGTCATTTCACTCTTGTGTTCCTTTCAAATACAGTACTATTACAGGCTTGCAAGGGCTACATTTCCTCATCTCTTCATGTGTTGGAACCTTCATGCATCACACTCAACTCTTCGTAAGGTGACATAGTTTCTCTTTGATCTAGGTGGATATTGGTGGCCACCCACCTATTCCACTTGGACCTCCACCATTATTTCTTTCATTTTTTAAGTTTCCTTATTTGTAGCACAATTTACTATTTTTGGTATTTTTTTCAGGTCCTAAACTTTCAGAGTCGTTTTGAGGCCCTAAACGTCGTTTTTTTGGGAAAATTGGGAGAAAATTGGGTCCGAGACTGATGTTTCGCGCTCAAACATTGTATTGATTGGATAGATCTTTCTAATGAGGCATTTTTCACATCAAACAAAGATCGTATGCCAAAGTTACGACCCCATGAAGTTGAAGTACTAGTTTAGCCAAACGTGGCCCATAGTTTGCCGCTTCATCTCCTAGGGTTATGTTTTTGGATGTTTAGGGCTTTCCATTGTTTCTCAACAATAAATTTGCCTTCGCGCCTCATTTTAATGCAATTTAGAGGCATGTAGCTGCCACATCTCTTCTGAGAGATAAGCCACCATCGCCCAAGCTAGTTTATTTCCATTTCTATTTGTAAGCATATTTCAGTATTTTACATCAATATAATGAAGTATTATTCATGTTGCATGTATGTATTTATGGTTACATCTATAATTTGTTTTGTTCCTATTTAAATCAGAACCAGTGGTATCAGAGCGGTCTCCTCTTTCTCTATTTTTCTTTGCATGTCCCCAATGAGGTCACGATATAAGAAGTTAGGGCTTGAACTGGTCGAACCTTTGCAAGATTAGCCTCACAAATCCCAACGGCCTCCCTTGGTGGATGAAAAGAAAGATGAGGGAGCAAGAGATCCTATCAAAATCGTGCTCAAAGATTCCCTTGAGCAACAAAGGAACACAATGATGGACAATTTTCCCCAAATACTTCAATGGCTACATAACGGCAACACATCTACTTATAGTAGCTACTCTGGAAGTGCCACACCCTTCAAGGTACAAGATTACTTTTACATTCCCATATTTGATGGTTAGATAGATGCAGATGTTGTAGATAAATGGTTAAATTGGCTAGGAGGGTATTTTTCTGTTCATGATTTTTTTTGTCGGCAAAAGATTACTTTTGCTCTTCTCAAAGCCATCCCCCATGTCAAGGACTAGTGGGAAGCCTACTGAAAACAAAAATATTGCGGCTGCCTATAGAGGTACATCCAAGATGAGATGGAGTTCCTGGACATCTCCTTGCTCGGCATGGCATACCAATACATTGTCAATATTGAGGAGAATTTTAAATAGAAGGAATGAGACTTTGGATCTATGAATCTGAAGCAAGGGAAAGGTGCTCGCAAACCACTGAATAAATGACAAAGCCAAGGTAGGGTGACCTACGACAACCCGCCAAATCTACAAGAAAAGAACAACACCACAAAGCCAAATAAGGACATGGGAAAGTGGTGTGAGTTCCATAAGAGCTCCACTCACAACACAAGTAAGTGTTGCGGCAGGTATTCACTAGTGGCTGAGCTAAGGTCTTCAGAATCTGATGCATGTTTCGACTCTAAGTTAGAACATGACAAGGGGAATGTCAAAGGGAAGTGGATTATTGATGTAGATCCCAATGCCATTGTTGCCACCATGAAGATCCAAAAGGAGGAACCCGAAGATCTAGAGGAGGAGGAGCACCTCTTCCACTTCTAAATGTGGGTAAAGGGTTCCCCACTAGAGTTCATTGTCAACAACAGGATCAAAAAGAACCTCATTTCGGGAGAGGTCATGAAGCTGTTGGGCTTATCAGCCACAACACATCCACAACTGTACACCATCGAGTGGCTTCACCAAGGATGGGATCTTCACGTGAGCCAGCAGTGTCACCTTCCATACAATGTCAATCCCTTCATGGAAGAGGTATTGTGTGACATTGCTCCCCTTGATGTTTGTGATGTAATATTAGGGAAACCATACTTGTGGAAGCGACATGCTGTGTATGAGTCAAGGCATCATGTTTTTATTATTACTCTGGGAAATAATTTGTATAGGATACCATAGGTAACACCGCCTACCACCATCGTGTTGGTTACTGCAAAATAATATAGTAAGCTCATTTCCAAAACCAGGAAATTTGTTTTGCTGATGATATGCCCTCAAGGAAAGAAGAAGATGGTGGCCACAACCTCCAGATAGGGCCCCTCTGCATGACAACAACAAATGAACAAGGTCATAGAGGAGTACGAGGACATCTTCACCTCTACTGTAGGGGTGCCTCTCCACTGCGAGGTCAAGCAATTCATCGATCTGACCCCAAGTGCAACACTACCCAATGGACCAATCTGTCGGAGCTTCGTTCTAGAGAATGATCAAATCAAGAGGAAAATTTTGGAAATGCTATAGAAAGGTCATATCTGACCAAGTTCATTGCCCTGTGGGAGCTCGATCATGTTAATACAAAAGAAGGATCGGACTTGGAGACTCTGTATTGACTATCGGGTGCTGAAAAAGATCATTGTCTTGGATAGGTACCCGATCCCACCAATTGATAATATTCTGGACAAAATGAAGGTGGAAAATATTTCAGAAAGTTCAACTTGAAGTCATGATATCACCAAGTGCTAGTCAAACCCTTCGATGTGTGGATGACTTCCTTTAAAGCCAAGGATGGCCTTTTGGATTGGTTAGTTATGCCTTTCGGGCTAACAAATGCTCTTCCAACCATCATGATGCTGATGGATGACATCTTGTGGCCATTCACCAACTCATTTGTAGTGGTATGCCTGGATGACATCCTAATCCTCAGCCAAAGTTAAGAAGATCACCTCCATCACATTCGACAGCTTCTCCAAACACTGTGACAACACAAGCTATGTGCCAATTTGGAGAAATGCAGTTTTGGCATGACCCAGGTTCAATATCTGGGATACATTATTGATGAATAGGGGGGTGCATGTGGATCCAACCAAGATTCAATTCATTTGGGATTGGCCAGCTCTAGCCACTCTCATAGAGCTCCACAACTTTCTGGGTCTTGCCTATTTCTACCGCAGGTGCATGTTGGGATTCTCTCATATCACATTGCCCTTGAGTCAAGTCACCAAGGGAGGAGAGAAAACAAAATTCTTTTGGTCCGAATCTCAATAGAAGGTATTCACAGAGTTGAAACATCACCTCTCCTCAACACCAGTGCTCGCATTACCATACTTGCAACAACCATTTGAGGTAAAGATAGATGCCTCTGATTATGTTATTGCGGCAATCCTTAGTCAACACGGGCATCTAGTGGCCTATCATAGTGAGACACTTTCAGACATAGTCCAGAAGTATCCTACATATGGAAAAGAGATGTATTCCATTGTGTAGGCGTGCTAAAAATGGAAGCATTACATTTTGGGGAAGGAAAGGGTCATCCACACAGACCACCACCATTGAAATTCACAAAGACGCAAGGGAAGTTGCAGAACGATCACCATTAGAACTAGTCTACATACCTACAACAGTTCCATTTGAATATCAATTAAAATAAGGGTAGCACCAATAATGTTGCAGATTGCCTCAGATGACCACCGATCATGGTGTTAACCATTGTGCTCAACTATTGTGGGCATAAGACTTCTGATTGGCCAATTCTATACAAAAGCGACCCAAAATTTGGCCACAAATACCAGACGCTCTTGGAGGGTTAGAATGTTCAAGATTTTCACCTCTAGGGTGCCCTCTGATGCCAACTCGGTCACCTTTGTGTTCCTTCAAGCAAGCATGCCAAGATGATTTGGGAAGCACACTATAGTTAGGTTGCTCGGCATTTCAGGGTTGAGAAAATGGTGGTAGTACTACAAAAGTATTTCTATTGACCAAATCTTTGACATGATGTTGGGAAGTACATCAGATACTACACTGCCTCTGTCATTGCCAAACCAACCATCAAGAAGCAAGGCCTCTATGCTCCACTACCTATCCCTAGTTGACCTTGGGAATCCATCTCCATGGATTACATGTCGAGCCATCCTTCTATTAAGAATGTCAACGATTGTGTTTTTGTGGTGGTCGACAAATTCTTGAAGATGGCCATTATGGCAGCCTACAAGAAGAATATCATAGCAGAATCCACTGCTAAAATCTTCTTTGAATGAGTGTGGGTACACTTTGGGATCCCACAATATATCATCTCAGATCGGGATAGCAGGTTCCTCAATGCATTTTGGTCCAGTCTCTCGTTGATGCTAGACAGCAAGCTCACTAAGTCCATAACTTTTAATCCCCAAACTAATGGCCAGACAAAGGTCATCAACAGGATGATCATACACATTTTTCTCATGTATAACTCAGATCATCCATGCACATGGGATGAGAACCTCCCCTATGTCTGGCACAGCTATAACCGGGCTCTCCATAGCTGGACTAACCATTGCCCTTTGAGGTCAGCTTGAGATTCCAACCACTATTTCCCATTGATGTGTCCATGCCATTTGCAGTTACTGAGGTGGATTCGGTTCATATCCAATCCGAAACCGATAAGGCAAACAACTTCATTGAGCACATCCAACATATCCAGTAGAAGGTACACGACATTCTATAGAAATCAAATGCGAAGTACAAGCAGCGACATGATCAACATCGGGTGCCACACAAGTTTCGGGTGGGCGACAATAAAGGATCCAACTATATCGAGTTGTCAAATTAGGGCAACTCCTTCACGAGGGCAAGTTGCTCACTAGGGACCAAGTTGAGCATAAGTTTCTTCATTTCATGGAGGAACTCAATGCAATGGGGAGCATTGCTTCCTAAGAGGGGAGGAATGATCTAGGTTGATATTGGTGGCCGCCTACCTATTCCACTTTGACCTCCACAATTTTTTCTTTTAGTTTTTTGGTTTCCTTATTTGTAGCTCAATTTACTATTTTTGACATTTTTTTGGGTCCTTAACTTCTGAAGCCATTTTGAGGACCTCAACGATGTTTTTTTGGAAAACTAGGAGAAACATGTGTCCTTTCACCAATTTTCCTCACTCAAAAATTGTAGCCCTCGGATAGATCTTTCTCACAAGGTATGGTGCGCGTCGAACGAAGATCATATGCCAAAGTTACAACCCTCTAATGTTGATGTACCAATTTACCGAAACACGGCCCATAGTTTGGCGCTTCATCTCCTAGGGTTAGATTTTTGGATGTTTAGGTTTTTCCATTGTTTCTCAATAATAAACAGGCCTTCAAGCCTCATTGTAAGACTGTTGAGAGGCATGTAGCCACCACATCTCTCCTCAAAGATAAGTTACCATCGCTAGAGCTAGTTTATTTCCATTTATATTTGTAAGCATATTTGAGTATTTTACATCAATGAAATAAAGTATTAATGCTCTTCCACCTCTATATTGATGATTATATCTTTAATTTGTTGCGTTCATGTTTAAATTGGGATCACTCTCACCAAAAGCTATCATACATTCTTCTACACATTTCCACAATCAAGGCATTACATTACCATCCATTACTAGGACTCCAACTCCAAGGATAGTGAGGTCTACTTGGGACTTCATATCGAGGAGGTCCCCTAAATGTTGGTGGGTCCAACACCATCGATAGGGGATAAATCCTATCTTGTAAATTTGGAGCAAGGGCTAAGATTGGTGAAGTTACATATGATTTAAGGTCTTCTCAACATGAATAGAACCTTGCTAGAGTTTCTCAAATATCTTATATAAAGGTATAAGCATCATTGTTTCTACAGTAGTTCTGAAATTTGGCGAGTTTCTAATTTCAAATGCAATGTATTATAAGCATGAGGATGCCTCAACCTAGTTCTTTTTCTCTCAAGGATCGTAATCTCATCATTGCAATTTTCGATCAACTAGAGAAACCTAATTTTACTTAAAGGATCTTCACTTGAAATGGTTCACATGGTGTGAATTCCCATACAATGATCGATTCATTAACTCCATGGGGAATAAACGACTTGTTAAGTGCAAGGATACATCTAAATAGATCATATTCTTTTGCTTCATTTCCAAGTCTGCTTCAGTTGGATATTTGTACAAATTCTAAAGAAGTACCTTCTCGAATCACAAAGCATGAGCTCTCATCCTACGTATTACATAATCCTCAACCACAACAAAATAAATAAATTTCATTGGAATAATAAGAAGGATTGATATATCTTGTAGAAAAGGACCAACATGGTTCTCATTTTCTACATAATAATTTTGGTGTGGGGAGTCTTGAGGATGTGCAAGATTTTTTTTGAAATTATTGATCACATAATTAAAATAATGTATGATTTGTTCGGAAATTATCTCTTCCAAAATATTCTGGAGGTGTGCACGAAATAAAAAAATATGCAAATACTTCTTGCAATAACTACAAAATGAGGTGATCTTATCAATATATCTGCTAAACTTCATGGGTAAGTATCAATTTTTTTGAGTTTAAGTTTGTCAATAATTTGATTGAATTATATTGTATGTGGATACACATACTCTATGCAAACTACATTATTATTATTTTCCATATCCTTGACTCTAACCACAAGAACATGTTTACCTTCCACCCGTTTTTTGTTTTTGTTTTATAATTTAGGATGATTTCGCTACTGAAATTTAAGTGTTGTTATAGGACAAGAGTTGTACATAAATTGATAGAAACTTTAAATACTCTAGAAAAAAATTCTTTGGTTATAACAAAAATTGAAATGGATTTTGTTACTTTAATAAAGGACATTAATATAAAACATGATGCATAGTGATATTTGCAATGCCTCACCAATGAAGGCAATTAGGTAGTGGTCCCGTGCACCTTGGAAACCTCATTAAATCAACCAAAAATGGCCATCGATACATATGTATGTACTATGATTTGGAGTAGTTATTTTATGGTAGGACCTATTTAAATTTTGTTATATGAACATCTCAATCTATTTATTTTGAATTTTATTTCCCATGTAATGTAAGCATTATCCATTTTTCCAAAGGAAAAAAAAATTATATATATATATATATAAAGTTTTAATCAAAATATACATGTGTTTGATTTGAAATAGCTTATAATATGATATTTTATTTTTACAAAAAAATAACTTTTTGAAACACTTCATTAGTCCTATATTTTCATAGTTACAATCATCCTAGGCTCCTAAGAGGATGCCTTTAATATTGACAATATTGTTTCTATGTTTTAATATAACATAAAAAAAACTACAGAGATAACATCTCTTCTAACAAATTCTAGTAAAAGGAACTTTCCACTAGATATATTTGTTCCTTTTCTCCCTGAATAGATAGGGAACCCTCTTTCATTGACCCAACTTATGTAGATAATGTATCAACTATTGTTTTGAATCCTCCATATCTATGCACAAAGAAAAGATCATCAAATTGTTGCTTCACCTCCAGTACATGATTCATTATTGGATCTGTTGGATACCTATACCAATAGGTTTCATCTTTCATGATTGGCAAATTCAAGTGCCAAATATGCTCTGCTTTGCTGCTACAAAGATCCCATATTTTCAAGGAAAGACAAGGTGTGTACATGCCTTCATTCCTATTAAAGTTTTGATGGATGATCCAACAGTATAATCTGGATCATGCCATGTTTCAATTTTTGTTGTAGAAAAGAGAAAGAAATCTGTCCAAATTGTTAGATCTTGGCAGATCAGTAGTTAGGCAGAGAAACTAAGGTTCCCAACTGCCTAATCTGGGGCCTCGGAAGAAATAAGGGTAGTGCTAGATAGGAAAACAAAGCAAAAAGCCAAGGGAAAAGAAAAGGCACATAAAGGGTTTGCATGTCCAAATGCACCCTCCAAGAAGAAACAAAAAATGCTAGGCAAAATAGTTGGGTAGGTAGATGGGGTTGCAGAAGTGGTGTTCCTTCCAAGCTGGAATTTGCAAACCAGAAACAAGGAAAACAACACAGTGGAGCATGTCTAACTTCCCTTTTTTCCTTTGTTTACCACTCATTGCTAACATCCCTTCACAAGTTGTGTTCATAAGAGAGACTCAAGGTTTTATGTTGGTTCTTATGGCCTTTGGAAGCCACATTTCTTGTGTAAAGTTGTTTTCATTTTGATCTACTCTTAAAACTAAGTTCTTCCCATGGAAAACTCAGTAATACCACTTTTCATTCACCTTCTCCCTCCATATTAACCTCTAACTCTATTATCTAGCTCCCTATGCTTCACTTTCCCTACTATTATAACACCATGGTGTATAA
>APFE030954376.1:0-15142 GCA_000404065.3 Pinus taeda
ACCACCTCAGCACCAACAATAGAGCAGGCTGAGAGCCTGGACATGCAGAAGCTGAGGCAAGAAATACAGGTGCTAGAGGCTCAGATGTCAGAACTCAGCCAAGCCCAGGACAACTTAGCAAAAATAAATGAAAAATATGATAAGTCTAAGCAAAATGTGGCTGAGAGGGAAATAGAAGTAAAAGCTCTGAAGAAAAGAATTGCAGAGCTAGAAAAGGAGCTCAGTTTTGATAAAGTTACAGCAGAGCTCAAACAAGTTATCTGGACCACCATTGGACAATCAATAACTAACCAATGGGAGTACATTGAGGCCATATATGAGCAAGTGGGACTCATTGGTAGAGCAAGAAAAGAATTGCACAGAGCAAGGGTATCTCTAGGAAATATGCATGAGATTTCCCCCAAGATGATTGAAGTGCTCAATTACAGGACAAGTTCCCAGCTGGTGAGAATGGGAATTGGAAACAGGACTGAAACAATTTCTCTAATCAAAAGAGTCCTAACAATGAGGAACCTAATTCAGACCCTGGACAGAAGAATCCAGGATATGCAAGCTGACATAAATAAATTCCAGAATAGGTTCTTGGCTCTACAGGACAGAGGGCTCCCCAGCTTGTTAGAATCCGAGAAGTTACTCTCGCATGACAAGTATGTCAAGAGAGTAAGCAGTTTTGCAGCAATACAGATTGCTGAGGCACCAAGTGCATCTTCAGGAGCAGGCCCAGTAACAAGGAAAATTCTTTTTGAAAGATTAGATAATTTGTTTTTTATTAAGAATGAAGTCACACACTTATTTGATGAGCCCCCTCACTTCTATAAATATACAGAGGCTGATGAGACCTTGGGGTCAATTTTGAAACAGCAGCTGCCTCCTCCAGACACATGGCAAGAATTAATAGGATTGCTTTTGAATCAAAGTTAAGTAATCACATCTTTTTCTTCAGCAAAAGGTTTGTATTACATACACAGCTGGACAAAAGATATATCAGCAGGTATGAAGACGCTGAGCCAACTCAGCATAGGTATTCGGCCGCAACAACAACATTAGCAAGCACAGGTGGCAGGGCCAAGAAGATATAGAAAAGTAATAGTTGCACAGCACATCATTCAGCAGTTATGATAAAGCCGCTCAAACGACTCCGTGAGCCCCAAAGGTCAATATTACTCTGACAGGAGTTAGGAGCTTTTATAACTTATTTAATATTGTAATTACTTCTCATCTACAAGCCATGTACGAGTGTAAGAAGATATTTTCTTCTCAGATGACTTAATGCCTGAGATATTTTTGTATCAGACTTCTATATATTTCCCCTCGCATTTGTTAGCAGGGGTTGGACACCGGATGTAAGAAATCTCTTGAGAGCTATTCTATGACTCCTCTATTGTAAATCTTCAGAAAGCTAATACAAAGATGATGGGATTTCTAATAGCATTGTGTTTCTGATGTCTGGCTCGTGTATGGCTGAAAGTTGCAGGATTCCTGTGTATTCCATGGCTCAATAAGTTTTCTTGTTACTCTTTGTTATATATATGTTTATCATATTTTCATACATCTTCCATGTTTTCCATATACTCTATATCTAAGTAGAAAGGAAAAAGAATAGTCTCAGGACTTAATCATTGATTACCCTGAGCTCAATCTAAGCTATTTCATATGTTTTCTTCAGTTATGGTAATGAAAGAGTAATTCTTAAGTGCTACCTTTCACACCATATCATCACAGAAATCTATTTTGTTTTAGGAATTCAAGAAATTGCTCCTAATCAATAGACCTCTCTCCCACTACCCAGCTTAGTAAGGAATTCTTAAATGCTCTTTGCTAGTTGATTGCACATCACCCTCTCCAATTTACAGTTTGTTTCATGAAATACACACAGGCCCTATAATTCCAGCTGCACTTAAGTCAGGATCTCAAGAAAGGAACTGCTACAGACCCCATTGCCCAATGGATTAGTTTCACCTGCAGAGAACACTCTAAAAGATATCAAAATCATCCTCCCAACCAAACACAAAAGACAATCAAACATTCACTTCATAACTGGCCTAAGAACTTCATTAGAACAGTGACAAATCATAAAGAGAGAGCCCTCTCTGATTACAGCTTGGCTAGAAGTTGTAATCCAAAGATTGGTTAGTGGTTACCCCGGCCGTATTCCCTTAGATTCAAAGGGAACAACCTGGGTGTTAACAGCTACATCAGTGGGATCTTCTCGAAGGTGGAAGTGGTTAGAATAGAACCATAACCAAATTTCTTGGATCTACCATTATTCACCTTCGTAAGTTGTTCTTTTAACTAGAAGTACTGCATCACACCAGTTGAATACCTTTGGTTCAAGGCATTCCAAGGCATACTACATATAGGACCCGTTGGCTAAGTGAAGAGCCGTGCTACCAACCAATCTAGCAAAGGTGAATAAGATAGTCCTCAAGGACTAGTCAGTGACATCTTGAATATTGATCTTGCCATCCTTGCTCGACTGAGATCCATCTCTACAGTATTGACGAATGTAATCCCTCATGGATTCACCCCCACGGGTAGATCCTGATAGTGAGAGAGGGGAACCACGCTTCGATAAACCGGTCAAGAAGTAGATATCCTCAATAGTCAAAGGGATGGATTTACCTCTAATCTGGAACACTTGGTTGGTAAGATCCCATGCATCGAGAAGATATTGCAACAAATTGATTTGTTGCCTCATGCTGGATATGCGGAAGAATTTGAGCAAGCCACAGTTTCGCAACGCAGTAACCGTACCTGGATCATGTAAGATAATCATATCCTCTTCTTCATGCTCATGTTCACACCATGTAACGACCATCTTGATTCGATGAATCTCTGAAAAACAAACAAGGGAAGAATTAGGATCCTGATTTGGGCAAAAACAGGCAAAATTTCCATGAAAAATAGTGCATAAGATTTCGTCCTTGCGCCCATCACACCCTAGCTGTGTACAAGGTGGGATGCATACTGACTGGCCAATGGCTAGCTTATTATGCATCGCACCTTTCGATATATACTAGGTGCGATGGGGAGAGAATTAAATGTTCAAACCCCTAGGGCCCAAAAAAATAGGAAAACATGCTCGAAATCAGAAAAGGAAAGAATGTAATTGAAGAACTTAGGGTTAGCTCCTACCTAGTCTAGACAGTGCTGAAAATAGTCCATAGAATCTCTCAGAATTAGCTGATGAAAATCAAAGGGGAAAACACCTCCAGAGCTCCAACAATCCCAGATTTGAATGAAATGGTAAAAATGACAGGTAAAAACTACTTTTATGTTACTGTTCATGTAATTCAAGTAAGATATTAGTATTTAACTCATTTTTCAAGCATGTATTTACATTTCTAATCAGTTTGATGGAGCAATTGAAAACGTAGTACGACTGTCAAGAGAACATAGTGTTAATGGTGAATTGAACATCTTTGACTATTATCACGAGCAGGTTTATGCAAAGTTTAAGCTCATTAAAAAATAAACCTAGCAATGAGCATATGTTCCCCCAGAGTTCATGCTCATTAAAAAATGAACCCACCTTCGTTAAATAAACTTTGTGATCGCATTGCTATCAGCTTTTGAGCCTTGGTCATGTTCTTACCATTACCTCCACTTTTTAGCCAATCATATGCCTCCACTTGATTATTTACCATTTTGAGGAACAACTGCGACGAGTGATTCTGTTAGTCACCTTCTTTACATTGCCATGATTGAAAAGTTCCAAACTTTACCTGGAACCAGCTGCTACCCAAAAATATCACTCATTCCGCAAAAACGAATTTCTTTTAAGCTCTTTTAGACTCATAAAATATAAAAATATTTCCGAGCAATTGGCCTCTCTAGCTCATTAAAGTGATTGGAAGTGCCATCCCTCCTCTATATTTTAATATTTTTGAACCTGAGGGATCATTACACAGAAAGATCGAGTGCTTGTCTTTTTCAGCTCGCTAAAGTGATCGAAAAAGTTAGCTCTTTCATATTATTTTTATACTTTTTCAGACTTAAGGGATTATACTATGAAAAAGGACTACTTGAGTTTCCTTTCCGTCTCTTTTCATACTCTCTAAAACTGAAAAGGACCAAGTTATATTTGTCGTTAAACTTGTTAAAACAATAGTGACAAACTTGTCAAATACATACAAGAGTAAGTTTCAATGTCGCTAGGCTCACTAAAACATAGCGACAGGTTTGCCCAAAGGGAAAATTATAGAACAAGCATATGTTATCCTCCTCAACCTTGACAAAAATAAAGAGGTACTAGTCAGCAATGAATGGGGAAAAATTGGGAAGAAAACTTGAAGAACTTTATTGGTAGCAAGTCACTCTTGAACATGACACTTTCACTCCATCACCATGATTGAGTCGGGTTGGGTTATTCTGTTCACTGGTCATATCACCATTGGTCCTCCGTACCATCCATTTTTGGGGTTAACGCTACCAATCCATTTTAGTGTCATCGATATGTTCAAGAGAATTCGCTCAGAGAATTCACCAACCTAGCTAATGCCTCATCCGCTGCAATACCTTCATGCTCCATTCTTCATGACCACCATCCTGTACCTTGTATCATCAGATTGTTTTCACCTCCACAAAATCATTTTCTCAGTTTCGTGTCGTAGATGTCGAATTCATTAAGGCCCTCCTACGACGGGTCACTTCTTGTTGACATCAGCTTGTTATCCAAGAAGTTGACCTAGGAACAATCCTTTCAGTACTTTGAATATTGCATGCCACAATGGCAAGTTTCTCACTTCTGACGATAGGTTTACATCAATGGCCTTCGACCAAACGATTTTGCGTGGTGTTTGACATCGACTCATGTACTCACACCATGTGAAGTGTATTTCAGTACCTTGAGGGTCATTATCATTATCAGTGATTCCTCTCGCGCCTGTTAACAGCTTTCATCATTGGCTGGTAATTAGGAAATGTCTTTCCATGTTCGACATCACAACATCTTCTCACATGGATCAACTTGTACTTCGGGCGAAGAGTGAACAAGTTTGAAGACCTCGAATCTAGTTTCATCCATCTGGGCTACGATATATTCGGGAATAAAGACATCAAATGTACTCCATAGCTGCACAGATAATCATCCAAGCTAAAGGATGCTCTACCAGAATCATCAGTCTGCCACACAGACGATTGTCTGTCCTATGTACATGAAAATGACTTTATAAAGCTTAGCATGGGAATGCCTACCTTAGCTAGATCATGAAAATAATATGAAGATAATGTATTGTATTGCATCTTATTATAGGTCACTTTCCAATTCGAAAAACCTCGGATCCTCATGATAAAGCATTTCACCCGACATCAGAATATTTACAACCTCATGCTTTAGGGGGCAACTGTTATAGACATATTTGGGCACTGTAACCCCAATCACATATGTCCATAAACCAAGGGCTTCTAAACCCCTAAAAGTTTTCTTTCATACCCTAAAGGAGCAAGGTCAACTGATTACATCATTTCCTAGAAGTTCTCCCTGAAAAACTGCTTAAAACTGGTCAAAACTAGACCATACGGACTGCTCCATGTTGAGGGTGCAATGCATCTCACCTAGTGCATAGGGGGGTGCAATGCATACTAAAAAGCCCTTCTGTAGGGTGTGATGAGAAAGAGAAAATGGCAGAGGCAATTTGCTAGGTGGAAACCCAAATAATCTTCTAGAAACTACTCATATGACACTTGCCTCTCTAAATTCGCCCAAGGATGAGTAAGAGATCATGAAATCTCCAAGTGGAACCAAGAACTATTTGTGAAATGAACTAATCAAAATCTTAGAAGCTGACTCACCCCTCTGCAAATATCTATATATGGATCCCTCATCCTAGAGATCCAGAGGCAAGAATTTTGTATTTTGTAAGGAAGTGTTGTTGGTTTCTCTGTGAAACATTGCATTGTTGGGTGATCTAGTCTTTACATGAGGTGAAGAGGGATTTCATGCTAGGAGGATGGTGCTAGATGAGACAGCTGGGTTGTAATCCTCTCTTCTGCTACTTCTATCAATAAAGCTATTTGAGTTTTCCTCCATATACTTGTATATCTCTGAATCTTGTATTTGTTTATACATGTGTATGGTTAATGTACATCTGATCCTATATTGTTTATGGTTATAGATCTATATGCTTTGATGGTATTTTGCTACTTTGACTCTATAGGTGTTCTTTGAAGTGGGACAAGTGAGAAAAGAGTGGCGAAATATCTATCAAAGGAGGGAGGAAACAAGCAAGGAGCCAAGCGAAAGACTGAGGTTGGTACTCTCTGCTTCTCTCTCATCTATCTCTCATAAAGGAAAACACAAGTGACTTTGAATTGTTTGTTTCTAAGATAGCTACCCATCTTAGTGGGACTAACAGCTCTAAATAGATACTAGTTTTCCCAGAAACATAATGGCCATAACTAAACCATTCCAACTATATGGAAATCAGCACAGAAATAATAGAGCCCTAAATTCATCATCAAAATTTACCCCTACAAAAATTAATTGACTGGTAACTGTATTAAATTCATTTAAATGATTGGCAACAGATCCACCTTCTGACATTTTCATATTAAATAAACACTTCATATGAAATACCTTATTTAAGGTTGAAGGCTTTTCATATGGTTTAGCCAATGCCAACACTAAATCCTCTATTGTCATTTCCTTTGAAATATTAAACGATACCAACACCACTAGGTACAACCGTATTGGTCCAAGTGCCTTTCTGTCGAGAATATACCATTGTCTGTTTGTCATACTTGTCGGCTTCTTTGCCTTTCCACTCAATGGTTGGTATAGATCTTTTTGGTACAAATAATCTTCCATCTACATATTTCACATCTGATACTTTTGGCCAGTAAATTTTACGACCCTAAACCTACCACCTTCCGTCATTGGTCCCACTCGAACCAGGAACCCTTCTCTCTTGCGAGTTTATAAGCCAAATAGACCTTTGGCTCTGATACCAGTTGTTAGAAAATTATATATTACAAAGAAATGGAACACATAAAATATATTGCAGTAATATAAACACGTGAAACACATAAAACAAGGGAGACACAGATATACATGGTTCACCCAATTTGGTCTAGGTCCATAGAGAAATGGCTAGTCCTTCCTTTTATATTATCTATAAAACTAAAGAGATACAACCTACAACAGATCCACTTGTAATTCCCTCTTCTCTCCCACTCAATCTCCTCTCTCTTTCTCACTTAGAATACAGATATAGATAGATGCAATAAAATTCCCTCATATATAGTGAGGGGTTGCCTTCTAAGTAAAAAAACCCTAAATTAATCATAATATATCGTCAGATCTCCGCCTAATGAATGACCTAGATTGACTGTGAAATTACAACATTTTACAAGGAAAATTTAAATATATTTTTAACTTCGGGGTGCTGCCCCGAATCCTCCACAAGTCGGGGAGTCTAAAGAAATGTCTTTACCATGCTTGGACCCCCTAGCGGCGAGAAAACATGGGCGGTGTTTCCACCCCATTATGAACTAGGGTCCAATGCGGTGATACCTTTGGATAAAGAAGATAATTAGGCTCCATACCCAACAATCTCCCACTTCGAGATAGATTATAGCAACTCCACCACTGCTTCATTTGTTGGAAAATGACTCCACTTTGGACCTGACTGGTTCTCTTCTTCATCATCATACTTGAAGAACAATTGAAAATGAGAAAAATCTCAATTTCTCCTTGGTTACAAGTTTTGTTAACATCTCTACAAGATTCTGGCTAGTGTGTATATTTTCCAGATTCAACTGTCCATCTTCCAATGCTGACTATATGAAATGATACTTGAGCTTTATATGTTTTGTCTTGGAATGAAATGTAGAGTTCTTTGCAAGATGTATGGCACTCTGGCTGTCACTATATAACCTACCCAACTACTGCTTCTTACACAATTCATCGAGAAACCTTTGTGACAAAATCATTTCTTTACTAGCCTCTATAGTAGCAACATACTCTTCTTCCACTGTTGAGAGTGCAACAACACTTTATAGTTTTGAAACCCAACTGGCAGTTGTTCCACCTATAGTAAACACATACCCTATTGTGCTCCTCCTATTATCTCTTACCCACCATATATGCATCAACATATCCCTATGGAGCAATGTTTGAAGCACCAAAGCATAATTTCTAATTTGTGGTACCTCTCAAATACCTGAGAATCCACTTCATCACCATCCAATGTTCTTTTCCTAGATTGTTCATGTACCTGCTTATAACTCCCACTGCATGTGCAATATCAGGCCTTGTGCAAACCATTGCATACATTAAGCTTCCAACTGCTGATGCATATGGAACTTTAGATATATAAGTCATTTCTTCGTGAGTCTTGGGACACACATCCTTACTTAAGTTGAAATGGCTAGCCAAAGGTATACTAACTGGTTTTGCATTCTACATATTAAATCTTTTCAACAACTTTTCTATATACTCACTTTGAGACAATGTTAATTTTTGAATCTTCTAATCTCTAGTTATTCTCATACCAAGGATTTGTTTTGCAGCACCCAAATCCATCATTGCAAATGAGTTCACCAATTTGCTTTTGAGCACATTTATTTCCTGCAAGTTAGAACCTGAAACAAGCATGTCATCTACATACAATAACAATATAATATAGCTGCCATCATTTTTCCTTTTGAGATAAACACAATGGTCATATTGACATCTAGTATAACCTTGTTCAGACACAAACCTGTTAAATTTTAGATACCACTTCCTTGTAGCCTGTTTTAAGCTATACAAGCTCTTCTTCAACCTGCACGTTAGTTTCTCATTCCCTTTTAACTCATATCCTTATGGTTGCTGTGTATATATCTCTTCCTCCAAATCCCCATGGAGAAAGGTTGTCCTTACATCTAACTGCTCAAGATACAAATCTTGCAGTTGCTACTAGAGTTAAAATAGTTCTGATTGAAGTCATTTTAAAAACAGGAGAAAATATCTCATCAAAGTCTATACCTTTTTCTACCTCTATATTCTTCCCTCAACCTATAAACCCATTTATTCTGCAATGTTTTTTTACTTACAGGAAACCTCACTAAGTCCCAAGTATGGTTATGTGCTAAGGATTCAATTTCTTCTTTCATGGCTTGCTCCCACTTCCTCCTAGTTTCTAAATGCACTACTTCTTCATAACATTATGGTTCACCAAAATCAGTCAACAATACATAATATAATGAAGGAAAGTATAATCCAGGGGTCTACTTATCGTGGTAGATCTTCTATCACCACTTTCAGGGGTTTGAGGTGCTTTTCTAGGTTTTAACCCTGTACAGAAATTACCTGCATACAAATTTTAAAACACGGAAAATAAACAATGCGAGAGCATAACACATAAAACACATATACACAGAGATTTTCCCCTGGATCCCAAAACGGGGAATACTAGCTTGATTTTATTATTTTTCTTTCAATGTTATAATACATATTTATACATGTCAAAGCATCCAATAGCATGGACCGAAAACCATTGCATCTGAAATCATGTGCGAAAATCATACACAAAACCATAGGTGGGTGAGCCCAACCTAACATAGGGTCCAAAACCAAAATTTTCCGGGGCGCTACCCCAGACCCCATAAAGTGGGGTTACAAGTATGCCTCAAACCCCCTATAACCGCCCCCGCTACACAATTAGGGCTCCTCCCACCCTCTAGGCCCCCAGTTAACTACGTGGGTTAGTCGTGGAAAGAATATAACACAACCCAACAACTTGTTGCTGTTGTGGTTGTTGTTGTTTTTCTGGTTGTTGATCATTATGATTTTTAGGTACCTTCACTTTTTCAGTGATGTCATTAAGAACTGTGTATTCAATGTTTTCTTTTTCTTGTTTCTTTTCCTGCATCTGATCCTTATATAAAACATTTTCATTGAATATGATATCTTTGCTCCTAATGATTTTGTGTTTTTCATAATCATAAAAGTGATAACCAAAATAATTAACACCATATCCACTAAAGGTACATTTCTTTGATTTTGCCTCAAGCTTTGTTCTATTTTCTTTATTAATGTGGACAAAGACTTCACAACCAAAAGTCTTTAAAAATGAGTAGTTTATCTTTTTACCTATCCATGCCTCCTATGGAATACAACCATCGAAGTAACTTGAAGGCCCTTTGTTTATTAGATAAACAAAAATATCATCATCATCTACCAAAAATTGTAAAGGAAATCTTGCATGCAATCTCATGCACCTTACACACTCCATGATTATCCTATTCATCCTTTCTGACACACCATTTTCTTGTTGTGTTCCTGGAACTGTCTTCTCTCTGTGAATTCCATTCTTTGAACAATACCTATCAAAATATTTGCTGCAATATTCACCTCCATTGTTTGATATGAGACACTTCAACCTTTTCCCTGTCTCATTTTCAACCAAAGCTTTCCATTTCTTGAAAGTATCAAATACATCAAATTTATTTCGAATACAATAAATCCAGGTTTTTCTGGTTGCATCATCAATAAAAGTAACATAATAATGAGAGCCACCGACAAATGATACCTGAGAAGGTCCCCATACATCTGTATGCATAAGATCTAATTTTTCATTCTTATTTTCTTTCCGGACTCTGAGGAATCTGAATCTCTTCTGTTTTCCATAAAAAAAGTTCTCATAGAATTTTAAATCAACATTCTTCAAACCTAACAATAAATTTCTTGAGTGAAGAATTTGCATCCCCTTCTCACTCATGTGCCCGAACCTATGATGCCACAATGCCATATCAGCTCTTGTAGTGGTTAAAGCATTAAAAAAATTAGAAATACCATTGAATAAAGACAATGTACCAACCTTTTCTCCGTTTGCTATTACCAGGGCTCCTTTAGCGACCTTCCAAGTTTTATCTGTGAAAGTAGTTACATAGCCTTCACCTCCCAACTTCCTTGTTGAAATCATATTTTTCTTCATATCTGGAACATGCCTTATATCCTTCAATAGTCATTGATTTCCATTATGCTATTTTGTGAAAATTATACCCATTCCAATGATTTAACATGGTTTATCATCACCCAATCGAACCTGTCCAAAATCTCCTTGAACATAATCAAGAAAATGTTTCCTATCAGGTGTGACATGGAATGAGGCCCCTAAATCTATCACCTAGGCATTAATAATATTTTCTAATGAAAGAATCAAATTATCTTGCAATACATCACCTGTCACATTCACTTCATGATTGCTTTATTGCTACGTGTCTCCTTCTTTTCCCTTCCTAGACTTCCACTCTTTCTTCAGGTGTCCTTTCTTCCCATATTTCAAGAACCCTATCCCCGATCTGGACTTGGATCTGCCTTTCGGTGACTTACTGTGGTATCCTCTGTTCTTTCCTCTTTGCATTCTTCTTCCCCTAGTCTCTGGAGTCAATGCATTACCTGATGTCTCAGTAGAGCTTTTCCATCGCTTCTCCTCGCTAAGGATTGCACTGATAACATCATAAAAGTTTAAAGTACTAGATCCAGAGACAAAGTTACTAATGGCCATAACTAAACAATTCTAAGTTTCTTGCAATGAGCACAGAAATAACAGATCCCTAACTTCATCATCAAAAGTTACCCCTATAGAACTTAACTGACTGGTAACTGTATTAAATTCATTTAAATGATCAACAATAAATACACCTTCTCACATCTTCATATTAAATAAATGCTGACATTAAACACTCTTTTTTGTTTCTTGTCCTCATCATCATACTTGAAGACCAATTGAAAATGAGAAAAATCTCAGCTTCTCCCTCGTTACAACTTTTGTTAACATATATGTAGGAATCTCGCTAGTGTGTATCTTTTCTAGCTTCAACTGTCCATCTTCCAACACTGACCATATGAAATGATACTTGAGTTGTATATGTTTTGTCTTGGAATGAAATGCAGAGTCCTTGGCAAGATGTATGGATTTTTGGTTGTCACTGTATAACCTACCCAACTCCTTCTTCTAACCCAATTCATCCAAAAACCTTTGTAACCAAATCATTTCTTTAGTAGCCTCTATAGCAACATCATACTCTACCTCCATTGTTGAGAGTGCAGCAACACTTTGTAGTTTTGAAACACAATTGACAGTTGTTCCACCTACAATAAACACATACCTTGTTGTGCTCCTCCCGTTATCTCTATCACTCGCCATATCTACATCAACATATCCCCGTAGAGTAATATTTGAACCACCAAAGCATAATTCCTGATTTGTGGTACCTCTCAAATACCCGAGAATCCACTTCACCACCATCCAATGTTCTTTTCATGGATTTTTCATGTACCTGCTTACAACTCCCACTTCATGTGAAATATCAGGCCTTGTGGAGACCATTGCACACATTAAGATTCCAACTACTGATGCATATGGAACTTTAGATATATAAGCCATTTCTTCCTGAGTCTTGGGACACACCTCCTTAATTTGAAATGGCTAGCCAAAGGTATACTAACTGGTTTTGCATTCTGCATATTAAATCTTTTCAACACCTTTTCTATGTACTCACTTTGAGACAATGTTAATTTGCAATTCTCCCTGTCTCTAGTTATTCTCATACCAAGGATTTGTTTTACAACACCTAATCCTTCATTGCAAATGAGTTCGCCAATTTTATTTTGCGCACATTTATTTCCTGCATGTTAGAACCTACAACAAGCATGTCATCTACATACAATAAAAACATAATATAGTTGCCATAATTTTTCCTTTTGAGATAAACACAATGATGAGAGTGACATCTAGTAGAACCTTGTTGAGACATAAGCCTATCAAATTTTAGATACCACTAGCTTGGAGACTATTTTAAGACATACAAGCTCTTCTTCAACCTGCACACTAGTTTCTCCTTCCCTTCTACCTCATACCCATGTGGCTGCTACATATATATCTCTTCCTCCAAGTCCTCATGGAGAAAGTTTGTCTTTACATCTAACTGCTCAAGATGAAAATCTTCAGCTTCTACTAGAATTAAAATAGTTCTAATTGAAGTCATTTTAACAACAGGAGAAAATATCTCATCAAAGTCTATACCCTTTTCCTGTGCAAACCCCTTCACCACAAGTCTAGATTTATAAAATTTTCTACCTCCGTCTTCTTCCTTCAACCTATAAACCCTTTTATTCTGCAATGTTGTTTTACCTATAGGCAACCTGACTAAGTCCCAAGTCCGGTTATGTGCTAAGGAGTCCATTTCTTCTTTCATGGCTCACTCCCACTTCTTCCAAGTTTCTACCTACACTGCTCCTTCATAACATTTTGGTTCACCAAAATCAGTCAGCAATACATAATATAATGAAGGAGAGTATCATTCAGGGATTTTACTTATCGTGGTAGATCTTCTAACACCACTTTCAGCTGTTTGAGGTGCTTGTTGCTATTGTGGTTGTTGTTGTTGTTCTGGTTTTTTATCATTATGATTTTCAGGCACCTTCACTTTTTCTGTGATGTCATCAAGAACTTTGTATCCTCTGTTCTCTTTTTCCTGTTTATTTTCATGCATCTGATCCTTATATAAATCCTTTTCATTGAATATGACATCTTTGCTCCTAATGATTTTGTGTTTTCCATAATCATAAAAGCGATAACCAAAATCATTAACACCATATCCAATAAACGTACATTTCTTTGATTTTACTTCAAGCTTTGTTCTATTTTATTTATTAATGTGGAGAAAGGCTTCACAAACAACCAGAAGTAATTAAAAATGAGTAGTCTACCCTTTTACCTGTGCATGCCTCCTCTAGAATACCACCATCCAAGGAACTTAAAGGCCCTCCGTTTATTAAATAAACAATAGTATCTACAACATCTGACCAAAAATGGAAAGGAAATCCTGCATGCAATCTCATGCACCTAACATGCTCCATGATTGTCACGTTTATCTTTTCTAACATACCATTTTCTTATGGTGTTCTTGGTACTGTCGCCTCCTTGCAAATTCCATTCTATGAACAATACCTATCAAATTCTTTGCTGCAATATTCGCCTCCATTGTCTGATCTGAGACACTTCAACATTTTTCTTGTCTCAATTTCAACCAAAGATTTCCATTTCTTGAAAGTAGCAAATACATCATATTTATTTCAAGAATAATAAATCGAGGTTTTTCTGGTTGCATCATCAATAAAAGTAACATAATAACTAGAGCCACCAAGAGATGATACCTATGCAGGTCCCCATACATCTGTATGCACAATCTCTAATTTTTCGCTCTTCTTTTCTTTCCCGACTCTGAGGAATCTAACTCTCTTCTGTTTTCCGTAAACATAATTCTCATAGACATTTAAATCAACATGCTTCAAACCTGACAACAAATTCCTTGAGTGAAGAATTTGCATCCCCTTCTCACTCATGTGCCCGAACCTATGATGCCACAATGTCGTATCTTCTCCTTTAGAGGTTAAAGCATTAAAAAAATTAGAAATGCCATTGCATAAATACAATGTACTAACCTTTTCTCCTTTTGTTATTACCAGGGCTCCTTTAGTGACCTTCCAGGTTTTATTTGTGAAAGTAGTTACACATCCTTTGCCTCCCAACTGCCATGTTGAAATCAAATTTTTCTTCAGATCTTGAACATGCCTTAACTCCTTCAATAGCCATTTATTTCCATTCTATTGTTTTATGAAAATTGTACCCATTCCAATGATTTTACATGGTTTATCATCACCGAATAGAACCTGTCCAAAATCTCCTTGAACATAATCATGAAAATGTTTCCTATCAAGTGTGGCATGGAATGAGGCCCCTGAATCTACCACCCAGTGTCTAGTCAATTTAACGTCTTAAATTGCTCTACATAAATTATCAATCCGGGTATCGTAAACTGATGAAGTGTCGTGCACCATATGTGCTTAGTTAACCTTTCTCTTACTTCATTGTTTTATAGTTTATGTTGTTTTTGGGGTTTTGTTCTTGTTGGTTTTCTAAAGTGTTTAATGCAAATGGAAATCCTATTCTAAGGTCTTAAGAATACTTTCAAAGGACAAGTATGGATAAAGATTTCAAGACAAGACCTATGTCCCTAATGGTAACTTCCAAAACTTAGCACTTCAAAAGAAGTTAAAACATGTTATTGATGAAGTTAGTATTTAAACAAAAGTGTAAATATACAACTAGTTCAATCAAAATAAAATGCAATAACCAAACAATGAGCTAAT
>APFE030954383.1:9485-23944 GCA_000404065.3 Pinus taeda
GGGTTGCTTCTATTAGAAGGCATTTCTTGCTCCACCATTCTTGTTTCTTCTTGAATGCATCTTGACATCAATTCTTCAAACCCTGGAATTTGATCATTGTTGAGGATGGTGGTTCTAAATACATATCACTCACGTGGGAGTCCTCCAAGGGTGGTGAGAGTAAGTTCCCTGTCAGGAATGAATTCTCCAATCGAGAGTAGATCATTCTTGATCTCAGTAATCCTCAAGAAATAGGATTGAATGTCCTCGTCCTTGCCCTTCTTAATATCCTTCAACTTATTCTTGAGAAATAGAATTTGATTAGCATTACTAACCTTCAACACGCCGACCAACCTGTCGTATATTTCCTTGGAGTTCTTCAATTCGGAGATGTAGGCCACTAGATGCTTGTCAATGGAATCCCTTATAATCTTCTTTGCTTTGACTTCATCCCTATTATACTGTGTCTTCACAGTAGCCAGTGCATTTGAGGAGGTTTAGGGATTTTACCCTACACATAGTCCATCACTTCTTTTTCTTCCAAGGTCAAATCAAGAGACATCTTCCAACCATGATAGTTAGATTTATCATGGAGCTTGTCTTTAGTTGGGAAGTAGGATGAGGAACCTATTGAACCTTTTTTCCTTGTCGAATTGTCTTTTGTGATTGCTCTTTTACTCTTGCTTGGGCTTTGTCTTCACCTCAGCTCTGATACCATGTTAATTTTAGGCAACAATGGTATGTTCTATGCTTTAGAGCAATTTTACTTCAATTTCTTTATTAGCCTAGTATTGATATTCAGATTAGAAATCACATCAACATGATAGTAAAATGCAGATAGAATATAAACATAAACAATAGAAGACAAGCCAAGACAAGAGGACATAAGATGTGGCACCAGCCAGGGACAAACCCCAATGTGGGGAAACCCTTTGATCAAATCTTCTTTTAGTCTTCAATAATTTAGTAGAGAGAGATCTTACAATTTACAAATCTGATAATTTACAACAGCAACAAAAGAGCCCTAACTAGAAAATTCAACACTGGTCAATAGGGAAGATTTGACCCTCAGCAAATTGGTCAACTTTAGTCAACTTCGGCCTCCAAACAACAAGATAAATGAACCCTCAAAAAAGTCAAATTTAGCCCAGTCAAAGTCTGGTGCAATAGCACACCTACGGTCAGCCCTAGCTACAGTCAACGTTTAGCCTCGATTTATGTGCCTAGAAATGCGGTCTGCCCAAACAGAGATAGCCCTCACAGAAAAGAAGTCAAAGGAGGTCAACGAATGCTGGTCAATGCTTGGTCAAACTGTCCAGAAATTCAATCTCCTGAAATTTCGGCCTCCTAAAATTTTGGATGTGCGGAGAGAGAGAGGCCCAAAAATCCGTACCCAATCAACAAGGAGAGAAAGAGAGAAGTGTGAAGATGAGTGTGTCCAAATGAGGCTAAGTCACCTTCTATTTATATGCAACGTTGGGGATGAATAGACGTGACTGTTGGGCTTCTGAGCCTACATAAGTTTTGCTAGCTGACCTTGACAATTCAGCCATAATCAAAATAAATTCATAACTTCATTTGTACATGTCAGAATTAGATGATCTTTAGATCAATCCTATACCTCTCAGAGAGAGGAATCCAAAAAAAATATCAACTATCATATATAAGATGACCCGTGTGGAGTTTTGTCCAAGTTGCCAATTTTAAGAACATTGGACTTTTTATCATACACAACACACAAAAACCTTTTTCTTGTTTGCTTGATCACATAGTTTAAATTAAAGGAAAATAAACCATTTATATTTTCACTTTGTTTTATATGTGTGATCCAATTGCATTGATATTTATCTCCTTCCTTCACCATACACAAAGTAGAATACACTCTAAATCGACACAATAGGGGACCCCACGACTCCCCGTCGATCTAGATGTTTTTTAAACCTCCCTCCTTTGTCGGGAGGTGTGCTAGGACTCCAACCATTTAGGTGGAGAGGATGTCACTCAACCACCATTATTGGGTCTTCCTTTATTGGTGCATCTTTGCTCAGAATTCCTCCTCGACAAAGTACACCCTTCACCACTCCAGAAGGATCCACACATGTTACCTCCTTTGGGAGCATACACACCTCTCCTCCAGATAGTACCCAAGATATCCATCGAGGTAATTCTCCCATGACATCCCCACAAAGGACTCTATTGCATATAGCTTTCCAGAATCATTTTACAATGGCAGGTAATGCACAAATCTTGTTCTTAGCATTGCTAAACCTACCAGATATAAGAAAGCTAACCAATGACCTGATTGCCCATTGCCGGCTATGCCCACCAAGCTCCCTTCAAACATTCCGAAGTTCGAGGGAAAATAGGGTGAAGACCCAAAAACCATGTCATGACATTTCACCTGTGGTGTTCGTCTAATAGTATCACAGAAGATACTATTAGATTACGACTATTTCAAAGAACCCTAATTGGGCCTGCCGCGAAATGGTATGTGGACCAGCGCTCTGCGTTGCATGGGAACTTTAGCTCATTAGCTACTTCTTTCCTCACCTTTTTCTAGCTCTTGGTCTGCCATGATGTGGGTCTGGAACTCCTCACCAACTTCAAACAAAAACCCACTACTCACATCTCGGACCATCTCCATGAGTGGAAAAAATGTCGTAGCTTGTGAAAGCCCAGTTTGAAGATAAAGTCCTCTTGGACACATTCTTGAGATCCCTCATAACTGAAATATCGAAGGATGTGGAAAAATCATCTTTGCAAACAGAGGAAGAAGCCATTAGTAAATTCCAACAACTGGAACTTATCTATACCCAGTCTAGGTACATTTATCAAGTGCTTCTAGATGCCCCGCCTGCAAACTTATAAAGAGATCCCAGGCGCATCCAATAGTGCTGACGAATAAATTGGGTCCTTATCCCAAAATCACCACAACAAAAACTACGTTCAATGGCCAAGAATATGATGCTACACACAACACACCACAATTACAACATACAGGGTACTATGATGGTCAACCCGTATCTTTGCAGAACATAGTCAACCGGGTTAACTAATACCAGCACCCACAAGGAGGCTTGTATCTTCCCCCTCAGGGGAACCAATACTCCTCTAAGAATACGGACATGACGTTCACTTCCCTGAGTTAGTACATTATCCAGGGACAAGGAAACCAATATTCTCATTTCCCAGTACAACAACAAAACATCCCACTAACACAAAATAATGCACGGGTGAATCTAGTGCAACCTTCTCTCGCTTCACAAAAACAATCGAAGGAGTAAATGAATTCAGTTAATCCTTCCAGCGATGCTAAGACAAAACCAAAAATAAATCCAAAGGGAGAACTCGAGCTAGGGGTAGCAATCAACAGCAACCCCCAAGGGCATTGGGAAGGGACAATCCTAACCAGAATCAAAGTGAGGGAACGACCAACAATAACCCACAGAAACAATGCAAGAACACAAGTCTCCGGACTAATCATGCACGCACTATTTGTGGGGAGTACGCTCATTATACCCACCACTGTCCTCAACTTCCGGACTTAAGAAGACTACAAGACAGTAGGGGGCAAGGCGATCAACAAGCTGCAATGATGCTGGACCCCTTCCCCCATTAGGGAGTCATTAACACCCAACAACAAACTCCCC
Organism: Pinus taeda; assembly: GCA_000404065.3. NCBI lineage: Eukaryota > Viridiplantae > Streptophyta > Pinopsida > Pinales > Pinaceae > Pinus > Pinus taeda. Next base: position 13,115 of record APFE030954383.1, read on the forward strand.
AAACTCATCCATCTGGAGGGAACCTCCATAACTGTCATGCCCCCAGGCCGGCGATAGTCTTTCAACCATGCTTGGCAAGGTGCGGCACCATCGAACACTTTCTTTTCACCAATACTTATGTTCGTGGACTACGCCTAACCACTTATCCTACTTAGTTTGTGTTTCTCAACCAAGTAATTATTAATGTTCCTTTATACCAATGAACACCCATACACATTCATTAACATCAACAAATATACATGAAGAACACAATTGCACAGTATAAAGGGAGGGGCAACTCCTTGAACGATGAGTCTACTCGAATAATATATTATACAGTCTTTCAATATTACAATGCTTTACAAGTATACTTGGAAACCCCAAGTTTCATACTTAGCCAATTTTACAACTTCGTCACACCACCGTGTGACAACCAAGATTATCTTGCCCAAGGCAGACGGGTGCGCCCTCACACGAGCTGCCTTCCGCACTTCACAACCGAACCTTCTTCACCTTTGCACGGTGGGCGGGTGACCTCACCCGAGTCACCAAGACACCCACACGTTTGCCTTCACACAATGGGCGGGCGCTCACCCGAGCTGCCCAAGAACCCGTGCACAACCGCACAACCGGGCACCGACACCTTCACCCGTGCATGCCTCGCACAACTAGGCGCCCACGCCTTCACCCGTGCATGCCCTACTTTGATCGGCAGGCGCTCCTCCCCCTACGCCTTCGTTCACCCGATACACTTCAGTGCGTTAACCCGTGCAGCCTTGCCCAAGACTTGGGTGCATCCAGCTACACTCTAACCTGCACCATGTACCTTCTACGAACTGCGCCTTACTTCTTGTTTGAAGGTCGAATATTGATGCCCCAAATGCCATCCATGCATGTTTACTTATACGAGTGGAAGGGCGAGTCGAGTTGCCCAAGCCGACTCGTCCTCCACATGGTTACATGTCCTTACTCATTGCAAATACATGTCGGCCTTTGCACTATAAAAACCTTCGCTCTATCCTTCTATGCACATCATATCATGTTTCCTCGCGTGCTGGTCGTAGAGCTCGTTCGTTCAAGTCGCACTTCTTATTTTCCAACCGCTCGTCCATCGTTGAACGCGGTCGCAGTTCGGGTGGAACCGCAGGTCCTTACATCCTCCTCCACCTGAAGTTGTTGTCGTCCTCAAAAACATACCATCCTGGTAGCCATCCATGAAGATCAACACCAACAACTGTCTCATCCTTGATCCATGATGTCAACTCCTCCACATACTGCAAACATCCCTGCAACATATGTAGAATTGCCATCTCCATCATGTGTCGTCCCATCTTGTGAATTGTCCCCCTTGTCTGCCTGATGCCAACATCTCTCCGTGCACTTCTGGACCCAATGTTTGAACTAGTTGGGTAGCTAATCCAACTGTCATGCTCAAGCCATGAGAGTGAACATCCTTATGCCTTCACCAGTCTATCTCAAATTCTGCCACATCCTGGACTCACCAAGAATCTCACCCATGCTCAGGTCCATGGAAACTCCATCCCATCTGCAACATGTCATTATTCTTGATGCCAAGCCATCCCTGCACCATCTACCATACCTGCTCAACCTATTTTAAGGACTCACTGCCATGAGTAGCTAACAATGAGCCCCATCTTCTTTTCCATCTAGGAAGATGTGGACGGAGTAGAGTCTGAAGGCTCACCCTCACTAATCATCTCAATCCATTTGTCAGGATTTTCTATCTCCATCCTCTGTAGATAAGTGACCTGATCCTCCTCCCAGACATTCAGCTTCACATAAGCCTCACCATCATCATCATCATCCTCAACCACTTCTAGCCTTCTTGACAAATCCAAGATACTATCAGAAAGAGTCTTGATGATCAATGATTGCTTGGTAAGCTTTGTTTCAACCATAGAAACCACTTACTCATATCTTCCATTCGCTTCTCATCCTCCATTTGTATTACTTCTGACTTACAATCAGGCTTTGTCACTCCAATGGTTGGTACACCAAAGGGTACATCTTCCCTTCCATCGTAAATGTACAGCCTCTTCAAATGTGGAAAAATCATAGCATCGAATTGTTTCAAGAAATCCATTCCCAACACATCTTCATAGTCATCTATCCACACTATAGTGAAGTCGAGTTTCCCTTTCCACTCACCTAGTGTTGTGTCCACCTTTTCAGCTACATCAAGAACATAATCAGGAGGAGAATTGACTGTCTTCATTTGTGCCTTCAATGGTACAAATTTCAGCCCAATTCTTCTCGTAGTATCTTCTCCCATGAATTTGTGAGTAGCCCCACTATCCACCATAGTGAGCATATCAGTACCCTCAACCTTCATCCGAACATACTCCAACTTCTACGTATTAGGAACAAGTTCTAGATGTTCTTCATATTGGATTGAAGCCTTGGGCATGCAATGAAGTGAAGAGGCAGAAGATTAAAACACTTGAGGAAGCTTTTTCTGTTGTGGACAGGTTGGTGGAGCATTATGATGAGACTTCTGATGATAGGAAGAAGAAGTCCAATAAGCCGAAAGATAAGAAGAAGGATGATGCTTCTAAATTAGATGATAAGCCGAAATAGAAGAAGGATGATGCTTCGAAATCAGATGATAAGCCTGAGTTATGCCTCACAGCCTTCTTCAACACCGCGATCTCATCTTTGGCTTCGTCAAGAGATTTCTGCAAGTCCACGATCTCTGCCAAGCCTCGATCTCTTGCCTCTTCAATCTCCTTGACTCTTACTTCAAGTTGTGTGCACATAAGATCAGTGTACTCGTGTTGAGTCCGGAGTTCCTCGAGCTCTTCTCTCATCTTCGAATTGGCCTCTTGATCTCTCTCGACCAAGTCCATCTTCTTAGTCCAGGAAGCTTCTAAGTCCTCCATCTTCTCCAACACCTTTTCTATGAATGCCATAGTAGCATCCTTCGCACTGTGACTAGACCCAACCTGAGATTCACCTGCCATTGCTAACAGTTTCCTTCTTCTTCGTGATCTAGTTTCGACCATCCAACAACTTCACCAAGATGCCTGCAATCTAAACCAGCCCTTGTTCCACTTGTATGTGAAACAACGTCCTTCACCTACAAGTACCTGCTTCACTGTCTTCAATTTCCAATCTTCAACCAGCTTCCTACAAGACTCCTCCACGTCTTCGGACTAGCTCTGAGACAACCTGTCACGCCCCCAGGCCAGCGGTAGTCTTTAAACCACACTTGGCGAGGTGCGGCACCACCGAACACTTTCCTTTCATCGATACTTATGTTCGTGGACTACGCCTAACCACTTATCCTACTTAGTTTGTGTTTCTCAACCAAGTAATTATTAAATGTTCCTTTATACCAATGAACACCCATACACATTCATTAACATCAACAATTATACATGAAGAACACAATTGCATAGTATAAAGGGAGGGGCAACTCCTTGAACAATGAGTCTACCCGAATAATATATTATACAATATTGCAATATTACAATGCTTTACAAGTATACTTGGAAATGCCAAGTTTCATACTTAGCCAATTTTACAACTTCGTCACATCACTGTGTGACAACTAAGATTTCCTTGCCCAAGGCGGGCGGGAGCGCCCTCACACGAGCTGCCTTCCGCACTTCACAACCAAACCTTGTTCACCTTCGCACGGTGGGCGGGCGACCTCATCCGAGTCACCAAGACACCCACATGTTTGCCTTCACACGACGGGCGGGCGCTCACTCGAGCTGCCCAAGAACCGTGCACAACCGCACAACCGGGTGCCCATGCCTTCACCCGTGCACGCCTTGCACAACCGGGGACCCACACCTTCACCCGTGCATGCCCTACTTCGACTGGCGGGTGCTCCTCGCTCTATGCCTTTGTTCACCCGATACACCTCCTTGCGTTAACCCGTGCAACCTTGCCCAAGACTTGTGTGCATCCGGCTACACTCTAACCTGCACCGTGTACCTTCTACGAAATGTGCCTTACTTCTTGTTTGAAGGTCGAAGATTGATGCCCCAAATTCCATCCACGCATGTTTACTTATATGAGTGGAAGGGCGAATCAAGCTGCCCAAGCCGACTCGTCCTCCACATGGTTACACGCCCCTACTCATCGCAAATACATGTCGGCCTTTGCACTAAGTCGTAGGTCGGCCCGTGGGCAATCCTACCATGCTCCCACACCTATAAAAACCTTTTCTCTATCCTTCTACGTACATCATATCATGTCTCCTCACGCGCTAGTCATAGAGCTCATTCGTTCAAGTCACACTTCTTATTTTCCAACCGCTCGTCCATCGTTGAACGCAGTCGCACTTCGGGTGGAACCGCAGGTCCTTACAATAACACTCCTAATCACGATATTTTCATGACGGGGGAAGATATCCTTTTGCAAACAAGAAATCAAAGTTATGAAGCTCCCCTAGAGCCTAATCCGTCCACCTCGGCTACGACAATATCTACAGGGTCATTGACCATCCCTTGACCTTCTGTAGAAGCCATGCCAAAAATGGTCAAAGGACCCTTACGACGCACATCACACAACTCGAAAGAAGTCCATAGTTACAACATAATTGACGACTTAGCACAATCACCATTAGCTATGTCAGTGCTATAAGTCCTACAAACATGCCCAACCCAACGAAAAGCCTAACTTTCCTCTCTAGGCCTGATCGACCCATTCCTTATCTTAGTCCAAAATATCAACATCCATCGTTGCATCGTTGACGAAGGTGCTTCCACATGTATCATGTCCAAATCCATTTGGAAAAAATTAGGATCCCCTGAACTTAAGCCTTCTGACATAACGCCCAGAGCATACGACGAATGCCCTTCAGCCCCCGTCAGTTTATACCCTAGCGTGCCAGTTAAGTTGGCTGTAAAAACTGTGTTAATAGACATTGAGGTACTTGACGCCCACTTGGATTACAACATCCTACTAGGCCGAAGCTATATGTATAGAATGCTCATAGTTGCCACATCGGTGTTTAGAATAATGATGCTCCCCCATTATGGAAAGATCATTACCATTGATCAACTCACATACTACGAGAAGGCAACCCAACCCACACCAAATGGCATATTTCCCTTAGTCTCGTCCTCCCATGAGGTGATCGCTACTTATGCTGAGCTCAGCCCGGGCCAATTTAAGCCATCAACCCTCCTAAGAACATTCCCAGGAGACCCTCCGGTAAGATAAGAGCTTGTCCCAAATACCGGAGCATCGGTGTACATGATGACTTCGTCAAACACCACCCAATACCCGAAACCAGTTCTAGATACCACACCCCCTGCAACTGATAATGTCATTACTTTACCTTCCACCATTACACATACCCCCTTTTTATACCCCCCACCTGGCTTTGTCTCACACCAAGCCATGGCAACTCTTACATTACCAAATATGGCTCTTGCGATACCAGTTTGGTATCTGGTCCCCACGACCATGTTAACTGAGACAAGACACATTTTAGTAGGAAATATCCTTATACCTCCACCTCAGGCAACCACCCTTATTCGAAACCGTCCTACACCTACCCCAACCGGGGCCAAAAAAAAGGCTAAACAAAATGGTAAAAGAGGAGATTCCTCAAACTCATCCAGCGCCCTACAACCCTGTGCGTTATGTGAAGAATTCGGGCACCCAACCCACATATGCCCCAAATTAGATGAGTTAAAAACTCTCATGAATGCCACCAAAACATTGGCAATCGTAGCTCCACCAAAAGGAGCAAAAACCGTACCTTTTCATAACAAAGAAATATGTACTAGCCATGCTTGCGCTATATGCGAAAAACATGGGCACTATACTCATCATTGTCCTGACATCTCTCGATATCAGAGACGTTAAACACACTCATTCAAACCAACATGAATGAGCCAATAGCGCCAACCAACCCTCAAATAGACAATAAATGCTAAAACATCTTCTACATTCAAGAAGAGGCAGCTTCATGCTCTAAAAAACCTGCCTACAACACACGAAGGCATCGTAAGCAACAACACTCATACTTTGCTTTACCATGTGCTATGTGTGATGAACCTACTCATCCTGTGAACCTTTGCCTCAAACTATAGACACGTTTACCAAAATCACCCATCTACCCAGGTTGCTCAAAAAAGCAAACCTAGACGCCAACAACATATATGCACGATCTATGAGGAAAACCATCATACAAAGGGGTGGCCGCACTGTCATAAATTCCGTAAAGCATTGAGTTTCGTATGTAAATTCATGAACGAAAACTCTGATCTATTGTACTCAGATACAGAATCCACAGAACCCACTCCCCCACCTGGTGACGAAGGAACCCTAGATATCTTAGGTGTGTTTGAGGAGAAAATGCGTCCAACAAAACTAGGCCCCCATCATTTCACCTCCCATCACCATCACCAGGTCAGATCAAGGCAGAAGCAACCCAAAACAACCTGGCAAAGAAAATCACCCATCACATGCACCCTATGCGATAAACCTAATCATTTGATCAATAAATGCCATGAGTTGAGTAGGTTCAATGACATTTTCCGTGTAGTAGCCTACATCCCCCACAAGCACCTCTCTAACCAAGAAAAAATCACATGATGTTATTTTTGCATATGCTCTCAATTCCACCACACAAGGATTTGTTTGTACCTTCCACGGTTTCGTGCAACCAGAGCAGCACTAAAACCAATCTGTACCAACCAACCATGTCGTACCAAGACTGTGACTCAGAGATGGATACCCCCACAACATATTATGTTGTGCAACAATGAGGCATCAACATCCCATACTATGAGTAGTGACACCTCTCATACAATCTATTCGGTTAGTACCAAACGACTACAGGTAAACTCTACCAAATCTTCTCATAGTGGGAATGATATCTTTATAATGCACGCCTTTCCAAAACAACCATCCCTAGTAAAAGAGGGTAAAGGCCTGTTCAATCGCCACATCACCCCTTATACTTTCACCGAGGCGGAGTTAGTCCTCTACTATGATGTCGCCCAAGAAGCATTAGGACCTAGAAAGTTTGAAACCCTTTAGAAGGGCCCATTCATCATCAAGCATTTCCTCCTCAAGGGGGCATACATACTATCAAATCCCGACGAGACTTGCCTAAAACATCTTGTCAATGGTCTCTACCTCAAGAAATTTCATCCATAAAATGCTAGATTAAACATGTATGTACAATGACTTATTTTTTATGATGATCACCTCATCATGGATTTATTCTAAACAAACCATTCTCTCAGTGCATGTTAATAGATGGATCTTCTGCCTGATTATCACCATGGGTTCTGTTAGAGTCAGTCTAGTAGCCCTCCATCAGTGATCAAAACTCTTTGCATTTGCATAAGTAGGTGTCTCATCAGTGTCATCTCACTACATTCCATTAGGCATGCCATAACCCTGATGGAGGAGTTGGTGTCTTTATTCCCCTCTTGGCACTGCTGGATCAAGTTGTTTTAGTCAATAAACTCTTTCAAAGTTGTTTGTCTTGTCTTGAGGTCAAAAGTCTTAGGTCTAGGGTTTAGGTCCAGTTTGTCTTCAAGGTCATGTCTCTAAAGTCAATAAATTCCCAGCAGGCCAGAGGGATGATTATCAAAGTGTTTCTTCAAAGATTTCATCTTGTACAATTAATTTTTTTACCTTGGATTTAAAAACCCTGTTTTTAAAGCCAAGGTCATTTCTCAAAATTTTGTAAAAATTGTAAAAATTCAAAAATTCTTCAAAAGTCAACATGCATCCCTGGTCCCCTTTACCAAGAGTCCTCAGAAGCTATCCCTGCAAAAATTTTCAAGAAAAAACATCAATTCAACCAATTTCAGGACAAAACGAAACCAAAAAGTCAACAACATTCAAAATTTAAAAAGTGTCATGAAAAACATTAGAAAGAGGGTTTTGACATGAAATAAATTCAAACCAAGGCTATAAAGTCTCTCTCTCCCTCGATTAAGCTTCATTGTTCCTTCAAGCAATAGAGAAAATCATTTTCAAGAGCATTTGGGCGAAATTGCAGAGAGGAACCGTGCGCGACCTCTCCACAGCTGTGCGCGACCTCTTGGGTGGGCGCGACCTCTCCAGGGGGTTCCAACAGTTATAAAAATACAAGGGTGCGACCTCTCGGGAGTGCGCGACCTCTTGGGCTCTGTGCGCGACCTCTCAGGAAACAATTGGTTATAAACTTGAAAAAGACCCTAAATCTCCTCAAGCTTGTCAGGTAGGCCTTCAATCATGTAAATTATGGTTTGCTAAAGCTTGAAGAAGGTCATGATTATGTTTTCAAAGCCTTCATTTGCAAGTAAAGACTCCATGTGATTTTGCTTGAAATGTCAAAGTTGCTAGGGTTTGTTCTGCTGTTTTAAGGTATTCCTTTTCATTCCTATTGTTCCTACATTTTCCCACCTCTCATTTTTTACTCCCTTATCACTGTTACTTAATTTCCCTACCAAAAATGTTAATAAATCAAAAATCAAACCCTAAACCCTACCTCCCATAACATCCTTGCAAATGAAATTGTATGATGATGTAAATGTCATAATTCTTCCCCTAAACTCCCTGTTTCATATGTTTTTCCCAATTTCCCTTCCAAATCTCCCTTCCCTAACATTTCCCTTGTGCTACTTGTCCCCTTGAAACAACATTTCAAAGCAGTTAAAACAACAAATTTTAAAGTAGAAGCAGTAGTACATTTCAGCCACTTTGCTCCTAAAACCATGTCAGAGACCGAAACCGACTATGAGCAAAGTGATGACCATGAGTCGGATTCAGAGGTTGAGGTACAAAGGAGGAGGTGTGGTAAGGGTGGTCACCATGTGAGAGAGGAGCCCACCACTTTGAGCTATTTGCAGGCTTGTCCACTGGCAGTCACATGTTTCCGCTACTTCTCATGTTATGAATTTTGCGAGAGGATTTCTCAAATTCAGTTTCACAGGGAATTGGTCTGCTTGTTTGTTTTGCATTTGCATGACGGGCATGTAAATCTTGCAGGGGTGGATTTTACATTGACACCTGAGACAGTTTCTCAAGCAACGAGGATTCCTAATGTTGGAGAAGAGTGGAACAAGCGCAAAGTATTGGACAGGATTCAGTATGAACCTTACATTAAACCTCAATATATGAGGTACATGACTGGTGTAGTTGATTTCATATTTTTGAAGGATGAGTATGTTCCCTTGATGAAGCTCATCATGCGCTATTTCACATGTGAGGTTAGATTTTCACGTTTGTTTTTCTACCATATTCGCGTGTTGATGCATTTCACACGGGTATGGATGATGAACATACCATTTTTCATATGCCTGAATATTGAAAGGATGGTGCCATTGGTGCAGAGGAAGAGTCTAGCACAGCAACATAGGAGCCTCTATCATTATGGTTTGATTCAGCTTGTGGTCATGCACTAGTTGGCTCAGCATGGTATTCCATGGGAGGAGTTCATCTCCCGAGATTTCTTCACAAGGACACCACCACATCGTGAGATTGTTCATGAGGAGGGAGGACCATCACAGTAGCATGATATTCCTGAGACTATACATGTCAGTTCTCCTCCATTGGTCACTTATTAGAGAGGCCACAGGGCCTTATTTGCAGCAGTTAGGCGAGTATTTTCTCCACAGCAGGTGGAAGGGGTCTCGCCTTCTTCATCAGCACCACGAGTGTTATCTCCGCACTAGGTGGAAGGGGCCTCACTTCCGACAGTAGCACAAGTATCAGAGAGGGGAAAGCAGCCCATGATTGAGGAGGGATTGTCAGGTGATCCAGATATTGGCATTATTGATCTTGACGCCTGTTCTCCTAGCTCAGAGCTTAAGGAGATCATTTGAGAGCAAAAGACCGAGAATGAGTCATTGCACAAGAAATTGTAGAGGGAAAAACTGATAATTAACTATTTAGAGCAGCGCAACAAATAGTTGGAGGATGAGCACGAGCTTTATGAGTTGCGGAAGATTCGTGAAGATCGGGAATTGGCTCGTAGGAGACCCGATGATTTGACACCCATAGATCGAGAATCTATGCTCATTCGGGTCATTGCTCATTTGGAGAGGTTGCTGGCCAAGGCCAATAGAGATAAGGACTTGCTCCAGAATATGAAGAACCACGATTGGGCCCGAATGCACGTATACAAGGCAAGAATGAAGGTGCTCCAAGGACGGTTGGCCAAGGCAATCAAACGAAGAAAAAGGCCCGATCCCCTCCATATTTTGGCCGAGGCTTCCTTGAAGGAGCATGGTGCTAAATGACTCAACCTGAGCACAAATTTCAAAAACTTTTGAGCAATTTTGGTCATTTATGAATTTTTGGTCAAAAAAGAGGTTTTTGCTCCCGAGAGGTCGCACCGTGCGCGACCCTTTAGATTGGGAAGTCCATTTCAAGAAAAGTTTGCATTTTTGGATTTCATGCAAAAATATACTTACCCAGAAAAAATAAAGAAATTTCACCAAGTTTTGAGCCTCCAGAAGGTCAAAAAAACAAGCAAAAAATGACTTTCTGCCACCCTTTTGACACACAGGAAGTAGTCTTGGGAGATTGCAATTGTGGAGGGTTAAATCGACACCAAATTCAGAAATTCCACTTGTGTTGGAAAGTAGACATCCAGACCTTTCCAACAAGCCCACTCTTGCCTCATTTGGACACCTGGAAGTGCCTCAAAAGCTGCTCCAAATGTGCGCGACCTCTTGAGAATCAGTGCGCGACCTCTTGGGAAATTTTCACAGAAATTGTGCCTACAGCTCAGCAAAACACAATTTGGACTAGGTTTGACTTTTTGGAGTGAATTTTGATCCTCCTTGATGTAAATGATGTAATTTTATGATGTTTTGACACTTTTTATCTCTTCTAGAAGATTCATTCATGAGATAGGCAAAA
>APFE030954383.1:24154-35264 GCA_000404065.3 Pinus taeda
GAATTGGTTGAAACAACTCCTAGGATAGTGAGATCGACCTCTAGAGGCAAGGAAAGATGTTAGCTTGCCTATATTATGTACTTTCTTAGTCATTTTCATGGTTGGACTCTTGAGGGAGAAAGCTTCTATTGTATTACTCATTGTATCTCTGCAATTTTTGGCTAAGGAAGACCAGGGTTTTGCAGTCCTTTTTGGGATTCTTGTGGTTACATGTATTGATGGTGTGCTTCTCATTGTACTTGTAGGTTTTTTATGTGAATCATCTTCTTACTTTTTCTTCTGCAAATTAGGCAAACGAAGTGTTAAGGTAGAATTCATGGTTGCTATGCTCTGCCTTTAAGTTTGCTTAATATCAATGTTTTCAGCTGTTTAAGGAGAATTCAAGGTGCTTGCTTGCTCTCCTTAGCTTCTCACCAGTCATTCTCATCCATCCACATCTATCAAAGGCATCAATACAGTCTCTTTCCTTGCCCCAAAGAACCCCCTGCGAAAACTGTGTCCAATCCCCGCACCCAAAATTGCCTTTCCCAAATTTTCCACCAAAACTCCAAAAATCCCTAAATCAAACCTTTTTATCAGTTTACTAGCCTAAAATCAGTGTTTCCACATTGGTTATCTCCCCCATTGAAGATCTTTGTCGAGATAGACCAGAGAGAGCCCTCTCCTACCCCGTAGGGCTAGCTACGAGGCTAAGTGGTTTGATGTTGCCTTGAAGTTTACCTTTTTCAGCCTGAGGTGAAATTTCAAGCGCTAACAGGAGGAAAAATTCATGAAGGAAATGGATGACAAGGGCCTGTGGGACACCAAACTACCTTTCTATATCTTCCCTAAAACACAGAGATGTCTAGAACTAATCAAGAAGGCCATACATGTTACAACCCATAAGAAAGGGTAGTGATGGCCCCAATAGGACATATTTTATTCACAATTGATGCTCAATCAATCATGGAAATGGTGCAGGCCCCAATTATTGAAGGCATAGTTCATTTTTGACATGAAGTTTTGATTGAGATGTACCAAAAGCTTGATTTCTCCCTAAACAATTAGAGCTTTTCATGGTTGAGAACACACCTCTGCCAGGCAAAAACTCTCCTTATTCCTCTTGTTGGAGCCTTTGTTAATTTTGAAGAGTTTTGACCAACTATAGGGCGGGAAAGGAAAAACAACAACGGCTGGGTGGCGGAACAAGTAGCTATGGGAAGGTGTTGGAAAAGTGGTAGTGGAAGGAAAAGGAAGCCGATGAGATGGGACAATGCAGAGGCAGCCAAGGAAGTAAGCAGCCGAGCAAGAATTTGCAGTCTAGGCATTTCAGAAGGATATAAAAAGAGGAAGAATAGAAAGGAAGAGGTTGCTTGTTGTTGGCATTACTATTATTGTTTTTGAGTTTCGTTGATCGTTGGGGTTGTTGATGAGGATGGACCAGTCAGAAACTGAAGGATCAGCCACTAAGGAGGTACGCAGACATATGAGCAGAAGCAAGAAGTGCTGGAAACTAAGGAACTGAGCTGTGGAGCAGATCTGACCCGAGCTAGTGAGCTGGGTATTCTCTGTGTTGTTGATAGTGAGAAGCCAAGTTATAATGTATTATGTTTTGTCACTTTAATTTAATTCAAGTTGATGATTGTTAAGACTCATAACGGTATTGCACATCTTGTACTGTGGCTTATCAAAATGTTAAATAGTCTCCTTGTTACATGAGGTTGGTGCTTGATAGATCGATACTAGTATGTTGTTAGTTCTGTGGTATATGTGATGAGTCCTTGTGTATGAGTTTAGGATATCATTATCTTTGTTCCATGTATTATGAATGCATATGTGTATGACCTAATGTGTCTAACCTATACCCCCTCAATTCCATGCTGAGTTCTTCTCCCCTTTTAGTCGTGACGCGCTTTGGGTGAGAATATTTGACCTTCGGGGTGAGGTGAAAATGCCAATGCTATCCTAAACTACAACAGACCATTATTGGCCTTTCAAGCTTGAACCCAGTGTCTTTTCCCTAATGACTCATTCAAGACAACAAATGGTTCTGTTGTCGGGACCTGAAATTAGGATAAATGGTTCAGAATTTGGTGTTGAGGGTGTTTAAGAGAGAGTTCAAAAACTGGAAGAATCACAAAATAGACCAATTTGTCGCAGAAAGAGCTACCTGCAGGAATTAGCCGATCAACGGGGTGGATAAGCAGATCCTATATGATGATAGCTCATATGACCAATACGAAATTTTCTGGTGCAAATTCCCTCAGGACTTGTACAATTGGTTGAGGGAACTGAAGCAGAAAAGTGCTTCGAGTGGATTAGCGAGAGCCTGGCATAGTTGGACTTCGTCCAAGACTGCACTATTACAATAGTTGGATAATGAGCGGATGAGAGCAGTTGATTTCTGAGTGAGAACTACAGTAGAGGGGTACATAGTTGAGTTTGCTACTGAAAGCTATCAGTCATACTCAAAGGTGGAGTGTTATTCAACTATGAGCTAATGGGGGAATTGATAGGGGAAATCCTGACATGGATTAAGATGATTTTGGTAGAAGAGGGAATGTTATCTCTAGCCACTGCTAAGATGGAAGCATAAAACCCTAGTATCATGGGAAGGAAATAAAGGGGAAAATGATGCCCACAAGGGAATAAGGGTGCTACCGGGGGATGGATGCAGAAGGATTAAATAAATTGACGGATGTTAGAGCATAGAGAAGGGCATTTTTAGCAGATAAGTGGTAGGTAAGAGTAGCCCAGGACCTAGTGAAAAGAAGGAGAGGGTCTCACCCAATAGGAGTGGTGATGGAAAAACCCCAAACTAAGATGAAGGGAGGAGAGGACGCTAGGGCACCAGAAGATGGGATGAAAGGATGTCAGAATCAGGAAGAGGAGGAAAGACATTCCTTGCAAGTTTTAGAAATAGGATCACTATAGGGAACTGGAGGAGGACTATCTTGGAATGTTGTGGATGTGGGATCACAACTTGAACCTATGGGGGATCCTCCTCGAAGGTTGTGGAAGAAGAACCGTAGGATCAACACCCATGCTTGCATAAAGACGATGACAAAATGGGTAACAAAATGAGGACGTTATTTGATGAAGAACCTACATCCGCCAAAGATAAACAACCCTAAGCCCAAAGCACAAATGAAATTTTCCCTGACCTTCCCCTGGTACCTTATTACAAACTAGAAGAATTCATCTTTAACCTAACAAAAGTAGCATGAGTATACAGGGCACTAGAAAAATACAGGACTAGTCTCAATACTGGGGGTGATACTAGAACCAGCTACAACAGTAACTTGGGACTATAGGGGTCACTACAGCCAAGAACCAATGGTTTTTTATTGTTAGCTAATATTCATAACAATATGGCGGGATCATTTACAAGATACCTGGAGTTTGTAGGCAAGAGGAATTAGGATGTGGAGAAATGCTAGTACCTCTGCGAAGCCATCGAGAGAGCTCGCCAGACTCTGGATAACGTTTGGGTGGTGGAATTCTAGACCACGCTTAGGGAACGGGCTCTATGCTGGTTCATAAAATGGGCAGAGAAAAAATAGAACCTAAGCATAGATGACATTGAGAGGGGATTTTTGCAAGAATTCAAAGTACCACAAACCGATCAGCAAGGGCTATCAGAGTTGTTGGAAATTAAGCAGAGGGAAGGAGAGAATGCGTGGGAGCTCATGAAAAGGTTTAAGGATGCCATTGCCAAGCTAAGTTATACTTTGGACCTAAACCACCAGTGGGACTGGTTCATCAAGGTGCTCTTGCCCTTGACCAGGGCACCGCTAACACAACAGAAGATAGGAACCTTGTAGGATGATTTAGAGAAAGCATCGCAGATAGAAGCGATGGTAAGATATCCCCACGAATACTGGGGAGGCACAAGTCTGCAAGATCCAGCGATCACGGGCTTGCAAAGCCAGATCGCAAACTTGACCGAGAAGCTGAGGGATCTTGAGCGTGTACGATAAATTAGGACCGATGTTTGGTGCATACATTGCCTAGTGGAAGGCCACGTTGCGATGGAATGCTTGCAAATATGAGGTCTTAACCAAGTAGGAGAGGTGGCGGGGTCATCAGGATCCACTTCAACCGCAGGGGTTGCAACCATCGGGGTGGAAGGATCCTTCCAAGGAAGGAATAACGCAATTTTCTACGAAATCTATAGAACATATGGACACTTGCCGTGGATGTGTCCTGTTGGGAATGGAATCCCCCCAAGGCATGTTTTGGGGATCAAATTCCAAGTTTTGATTGAATTGCGTTGTAATCTCCATGAATTGCGGGCACAGAAATATGTTAGAGTCACAGGGTTGTCCACCCTAGTTTTGTAATGTAATGTCGGCCCACCCATGGTCCGTGGACCATGGGATTGTATAAATAGAGTGAGGCTCTAAGTGTAAAAGGGAGTTAATAGTAGAGAAGCAAGAGTCTAAGTGACTAAGTGTAAAGTGTGTCTTTGGGTCGTAGAGTAGGAGAAGGCTCTGTAGTTGAGTGCGCAGAGGCCTAGTAGTTCGCAGCTAAGTGCACGGACCCCTGTACCTGAGTGCGTAGGGTAGAGTTGAGTTTGTAACCAAGAAAGAAATCAATAAAGAGAAGTTTTATCATAATTTTGTGTATTTGTTCTTGGCTTAATGCATGTTTGATATGATCTACACATATATTGTTTATTTACTCCACGCACCTGTATGAATGGTTTATATTGTTAAAGCACTCAAGTAGGCAAAGATAATTAATTGACATTGGGATATCAGTAAATTCTTGGCTAATAACACAAAAGCGCAACATTCAACCCTTGAGTACGGTTGCGCAAAGGCAGTGTCTTAGGCTGTGAGGTACAGAAAATGAGCTAAGTGACTTCCACGTAGGGTCAAACCACATACCACTTGAACTCATTAGACATATCTAGGGTGTGGAAACCTAGTTCTAACACCCTCCCTTTCTACTTCAGGTGAGACCTCAGTCCGTGCTCTGCGGACTGTTGCCAAAAGGGCCAGTAGTACCGAGATTTGTTTGGCTAAATCAACTCTGAACCTAGGTCAGGCCCCAATAAGCCAACAAATGATTCTGTTGCTGGGACCGCGATCTGCATTAGATATGTCTGATGTCATATCACTGGAATTAGATAAATAAAGGAATTGAAGAGTGGCTGGATATGAATATTCATGAGTTTGCGGTGCAGGAAAAAAAGAATCCATGAGTATCGAAGGAAGAGTGGTTAAAGCACTACTTATATATGGAAATCCATGAAATTTTCTTTGCATCCTTTCCCTCTAAGTTGTACGAGTGGATTGCGAAGTTAGCAGACAATCAAGGAAGGTGTAGGCTCAACAAACCTATTGTGTGGACTCCAGAGTTGGTGCGTAGACTAGAAGCATCAGAAGATAAAATTGTGCGCGCAGTGGATTATTGGCTCGATCGAATTATATGAGGGTTTTTCATCGAGTTCGTGGTAGATACTTCAGTTGGCTACAGCGAGGCAGAATGACTCTTCCTCAAAGGACCGCAAGGTAAGTACATTAAATATTTGAACACTTGGATTAAGATGCTACTGTGTGAAAAGCGGGTATTGCGAATAAATTAATGTTTGGGGTACGCGAAGTGGGAGGATCTACAGAAACAAAGGTGGTGCATAACTAGAAAATAGCCCCTTGATTTCACCTCCACAAGAATGCGAGGAAGAGCTCGCGAATGTTTCATCAAGAAGTGTGATTAGTTTGATAAGGCAACGAATTCCATGCATACAACTTCTACCTACACCACTGCCACGGTCACCATCTTCATCCCTGTCTTTGCCCACACCACCCTCACCACTGCCACAGTTCAATATAGTGAGCGAAATAAAGTTGTCAGTGTTCAAAGGAGTAGGGAATGAAGATCTGGACCAGTTTTGGTTCATGGTAAGGTTGTATGGGAAGTGCAGGGAGTCATAGATGACAATATAAAAAAAGTAATGCTGGTTAATGCCTAGCAGGATCATTCACTGACATGGTACATTAAGCATTCTAATGACAATCCAAACATAGGGATTGCAGATATCCAAGCTGCGCTAAATAGGGAATTTAGCAGACCAAAATCAGAGACACAGTCGATTATTAGATTTAAGGAAATCGAAATGCTTCCAGGCGAGACCCCTTGAGAGCTAGATCAGAGACTGAAAGGTATGATTCGTGAAGCCAACATGACCTTGACAGATGGGCAACACCGTGCATGGTTTGTAGCACCGCTAACGCTGCATCTAAGGATTGCACTGTCACAGCAGAAGCTATCCACTCAAGCTGAGGACTTCGAGATTGCAATGAGACTGCATGAGACATCAATACAAGATCCTAACCTGGGAGTCCAATAGATCTACATGCAGTTGAAAAAATTGTGCCTCGAAATGCAGAGTTTGAAACAAGATCAGACGGCTTGCCCAGAAGCGCGTGAGGAGGTATGGTGCATAAAGTGCAAAGGCCATGGACATGACAAGGACCATTATTGAGTCTTTGCAAACTACCTAGTGGGATGAGGGCTAATGCCATTAAGACCAGAGGCATAAGCAGGACCGAGCATGGTGCAAAATTTGTCTGATAGGGGGAAGCATGCTACAGATAATCGCCATCTATTACAGAAGTATATGCAAATGTCCCAATAGTTTTTCTGTAATTTCTGCAGGTCAGTAGGCCATGATGAGCGTACTTGTAGAATTTATGAACTGATGATGGATCCAACTCCTACCTACAGAGTTCAGATCAAAAAATGAGCCCTCGATCAAAATGCAGGGATGGCGCGCACTAGATTTTAGGGGCGCGGATGAGGTCAAGGTGGAATGGGGCTAGTAAGGGGTCGCAGACAGCTGATTTGTTACAATTGTAGACGAATAGGGCATTATACCCACAATTGTTCAAATCCGATGAGAGCATCATGTTTATATTGTACCCAGTTTGATCATGAGACAAAGGACTGTCCCACACTGATAGAAAGGTTGCGCGATAAAGGAACACTCCAACCTCCCCGACTCAAAACCTACAAATGATGAGGTCTGAGTCACACGAGGAAGACTTGAATGTAAACAACGTGCTCCAAAGTGGCATCACAACAGAGAGTGCTTGGGTTCACAAGGCTCCAACAAAGGAACCAGAATTTGATTTGGAGCGTGCTAAGGTGACATTCATGGAAGCTAAGAAGAGCTTCACGGAGGCCTCCACTTCTGGTAGTAAGGAAAAACTGGAATCGGAGATGGACCCATCAATGCTCACTACCTTTCTAGAGACATACATGAAGCTACTATGCGACAGCAAGGATATGAAGGGGCTACAAGAACTCATCACTAGATAAACTGGAACTGCGCTAGGAGAACGTGCATAGTCTAGAAGCTTGGGCAGCACACAACGCGAAGAGGAAGAGAGACGAGATTGGCTGCATAGATCAGGGAATATGAAATGGATCAAGTGATTTTGGATCTAGGATCGGATGTGAAAGTCCTGCTAAAGTAGACATGAGAGCGCATGGGCAGGCCCGCATTGCAATGGTCTCCTATTCAATTGCAAATGATGAACCAACAAAATATCTTATCGATGGGACGATTGTAGGGAATAACGATAGATATCGAAGGTGCGAGCGTGCTTGCATATATCGAAGTGATAGAGATTGTTGCTGACAACAATCCCTATCCCATGCTACTGGGAATAGATTGGGCCACTGACATGAATGGAGTGATAAATCTAAAGAAGCGTAAGATGATTTTTGAGAAAATGTCACTGTGTGTAGTGGTACCTTTAGACCCTGCGAAAGGGTCGTGCTACACAAATTCAGTGCATGACTCTGATAGTGACAATGATCTAGACTGTATCTACAAGATAACCGCATGGGAGCAAGATTGGGTGAATCCAATAACGGACGGTAGGATTTTGTGGGAGCGTGAAATCTCCTACACCTTATATTTGGACGAGGAGATAGAACAATGGCAGAACCGAGTACACGAGGTAACCACACTCAACTGCAACATAATGATAAGGTCACTGCGCTGCGTGGTAATAGAGGTAAGAGATCTGCCTATAGATGACGAGTTGACAACGGTGGATGATTTCCTGAAAAAATTTGAAATAGAAGTGCCAAAACAACAACTTTTCGACGCTCTGAAATGGGCACTATGTGGAACGCCCGCAAGGTTGCGGGGTACACATCAAAGTCATTTTGAGGATTGGTGCGAATGTAGAAGGATTATGCTCACGTGGTTTGGAAAGCCTCCAATGTAGATGAAAGCCGGGGATGATGGGAAAAATAGCTTGCTCACCCACCTGTCCAAATGGGTACAGGCATCTGGTATGCAACCTGCACGAATGCACACCATCCTCGTGATAGAAAACAGGACCAACAAGCAGAAGCGGGAAATATGGGAGCACGAATGATTAAGTATGACAAGACCTAGCGCGACGAATATTATCTGCGTGGAAGCCTTTGACAAAGTATGTGAAGTACTGAACGCGGTCCACCATGTGAGACGCTGACTGGGACCTATGCGTACTAGCGGTTCTATGGGCTTATAGGACCATGTGCAAAACCCTGACCACATGGGCACTTCCGATGCTGATGTATGAATTAGATGCAGTAATCGTTATGGAGCATGCAAAGCCTAGTGTGTGCGTAAAAGCACCCGTAGATACGATGATTCGTAAAGCCCGGAAGGAAGGAATCACATAGCTGCAAGAAATAGAACACATGGGACTTGAGGAAGAAATCCAACAAGGAAACCTTAGACTCTGTAAACTTGAAAAAGAAAGGATACAGTTAAGGAATAAAAGCGCTTTGATGAACACGGAGGTCAAGAAGCTGGAGGATGAGATAAAGGAAGAGTTTCTCATCGAAAAAGCTAGGATGGTAAGGCAAGGTGCATACGATCATGCTGACAAGTTTGAGAACTATCGCCATGAATTAGTTAGTGTGATGCCTTGGCTTGGACCACATATTTCTAAGCGTAGTGACCAGGGTAGCGCATTGCAAATAGTGAAGTGCACGATGCCGACCACAACAATAGAAGGTGGGGATTCTCCAAGAACTATGATAGAGGATAGGATGGAGCTCTACATGGGTAGTGCGGCCACTTGACTAACCAAGGGAAGGATAGTCTTAGCACTTCAGGCAGTTGGAACAGAGCACGAGACTATAAACTATCCTGCCCGGGAGCTCCATGATGTTGGAGATGCACGCAAAAGCAGAGAGTCACAAGGTCCTCAACTGCACATGGGGGGCTGCGCCGCCACGTGGGTTGACCAAAAAGTGACCGTTGAAGTCATTATTCACGATGGGATGCTCGACTTGAGGCCAAATGGAGCAGGTGGTAGGCATTTAAGATGCAATTTACGGGCAAGATTTGGGAAAATCTGCCGCCAAGAAAGCATTAATGAACCAGAATTGGGGGGAATGGTCGAATTCGAATTTAAAAAGCACTATAAAACACAAAGAGTTGCCCAGGAAATAACCCTTGGTCATTTGCGAATTGAGCGAATGAGTAGAGCCCCGAGTATTGAGGGCCGGGCATTGATTGAGGACCTAAATTTGCGAGTGATAGATTGGAGCGCAACTATAATGACAATGACTAAGGATGGTCTGGGAATAGAAGAGGTAACCGTCCAACAGGCCCTAACTATAGAGGATGTTCTAGAAAGTGTTGGGATTGTGGCAAAGATCTCAAAATCACCACGTATGCCAAGAACCAAGAAGGATAAGCAAGCAATGGCTCTCATATGCATGTCCTTGCGAACCCGTTGCACAAGAAATTGTCAATGGAAGAGAAGGGGAAAGCTATCACAATAGAAACAGATGAGGAAGAAGAATATTTGCAGGCCCTTATCATTGCAGAGGAAGAAGAAAAAAGAATGGAGGTGGATACTTAGCCTAGGCACTTTGTGGTAAAACTACCCGCCTATGTCCCTCTGTGGAAAGGGAAAGCCAAAGTCCCCAAGGACCTGGACGAGACCAAGAGTTCTCTCCAGACCCCACTCCTCCAAAATGGCATTATGTTTGAAGGCATGCACTTGGGCTGCATGCCGACCATGAAATTTTAGGATTGGGACCTCACTGACTGTGAGAAGTTCCCCCACCTGGAGACTAGAAACCTCATGAAGAAGCACATTGTGGGGGTGATAACAACATTAGAGCCGCGGAAATGGTTGTGCGGTGTGGAAAAGGCCGGGTTGCTAAACCTACTTTGGGTGTCTCATTTCCACCTCCCCCCAATTTATGGCTGGAGGAGCCCATTCCCATCACGTCAGGCATGATTCATCACGTTTCCCATCTTTCGTACAAAGGAAAGGACCCCACGACCCTATTAGAAGGAAAGGGTAGTGATTTGGCCCTAGTAGAGGCCATGAGATGAAGTACAAGTTGGAAAAGAAGAAGAGGGGTTACGCCATCTCCAGCATCCAGGATAAAGCGGTACATGTGGCAACGCAAATTATGGCAGGTAAAGTTATGTGGACCTACCGCACAGACGAGGTACCTACACTAGTGGTCACACCGGCCAAGCAGTGCATGGAGGGGTCCAGTTTAACTGGTTTGAATTCCTCTGCACAGAATTCTTAGAGAATTGTCGCGATGCCCAGGAGTAGGGTAAAACCTTCCACTATGCATGGCTATTGTTGTCCATAGTGCTCAAAGCAGGGTGATTGCCAGAGGACAGTCAATTCCCCACAATTGACAGAGATTTACCAGAGGCCATAAAGTATGCTTCACTCTGGGCCATGAAGGATGCAAAAAGGATACGCGACACCAAGATCTTTTGGGTGCTCATGGAGATGACCATCTGAATGTGGATCAACCATAAGCTCGGTTTTCACCCACGGTTTACAACAGTTTGCATAGTTTCATAGAATTCAAGGCAGACATGCACAATATCTTTATTAGGGTGCACAAGGATCCAAAAAAGTAGTGGATGAAGGTACCTTTTGTAGCCATTGACGATGCCATTTTTACTGTCTTGGAGGCATGGACTCTAGAATGGCACACCCTTGACATTGTAGAACACTGTGTGAAAATCATGCACAAAACCATGGGTGGGTCCGCCCAACCTAACATAGGGTCCAAAACCAAAATTTTCCGGGGCGTTGCCCCGGACCCCATAAAGTGGGGTTACAGGTAC
>APFE030954391.1:0-11544 GCA_000404065.3 Pinus taeda
TAAGTTGAGACTCATAACTTGAACAAACATCATGTCGACTCTTATGTTTTTGCTCTACACACATGATTACAAATATCTTATTTGAACTTATTAATCACTTCATTTGATTAGAAACAACTAAATTCAAGTGATTTTTACTTTGATGTGCCCCGACAATAAATTCAACCCCATCTTTCTTAAGGTGATATTTATGCTCTCTTCTATAAAGCACTGCATCACGATCATAAAGATAACGACTTCCTAAGACAACTCCACATATGTCTACTGGAACCACATCTAATTCCACTTCATCAATGTAATTAGATGTAATGGAAAATCTTAATCGACACTATTTTGTGACTTTTATCTGAGTTGATTTATTTAGCCATCCTAATGGGTAACGTCTTGGATGATTCTGTGTCTCCAAACCCAAGTTCTTAACTAAATATTCAGATATTAAATTTGCTTGTGATCCACTGTCAAACATTGTATCTATCTTTTTGTGCTTAGAAGTTATCCTTATGTTAAATAATTCAACTCTTTTATCCTCATTTGAAGGATTTATGTTTGATGAAGATGCAATAGTATTCAAACTTGAACCAGTGTCAGAATTTTTACCTGTCGAAACTATGGCAGTTATCCTCCTTTGATCACCTGAATCAGAACCTAGATCTTGCTAGACTACTACAATTGCCTTCTTTTCATCCTTCCCCTGAAGGAAATTTTTGGGCTTAAGTTTTGGATGAAGTTTCCAACACCTAGATTCATCGTGACCGATTCTCTGGAAATGAGAACAAGTAGGTATTTCCTTCTAAGCTGTTGCTGATTTCTTTCTATTCAAGTTGTTATTCCCCTTAATGTCATTGGAATCCTTGATTTCCAACTCTTTGGTTGATTGTGGTGAAAAATTGAATGGTTTTCCACCTGATTCAATATGTATGGCTTGAACACACACTTCATCAAAATCATCAGGATTAAACATGAATAATGTATGCTGCAAATATGAATGTAAACTGCTGATGTATTTTCATAAAGTTTCACATGTATCCAATGAAATACCAAGAACCAATGATTTCTTTCTGAACTCATGAATCAACTCATGAACACTCTGCCCTTTACCTTGCCTCAAATGCTGCCAATCAATAACAACTTTCTGCATTTATCCTAAAGGATAGAATTGTTTCCTAAGATATTTTAAAAGCTTAGACCATGAAGAGATGACTTTACCTTTTCTGTTTACATGTATTTGAGTTTTACTTTCCCACCAGATTAATGCTATTCCCCCCATTCTAAGTGTAGCTAACTGATTGTTTGTTTTATCGTTAGAAATTTTCTAAATATGGCAATACACTTATAACTACTTAATCTAGTTATCTCACCTTTTAGGATTCATTTCACCATCATAAATAGGTAACTCAAATTTTACATCAAGTTTCAAAAGAGATGTTTTCTTAGGTTTCTTTTCTGTTTTAGATTCTGCACTGGAAGAAGAAGAAGAAGATGATGATGATGGAGATGATGGAGGTGAAGGAGGTTTATCATCCTTGCCTTTAACTTTTTCCTTCATTGATGTCTTTGAAGAATAAGTTGCATCTCTTGCCTTCTTATCTTCGCAAACTTCTTCCAACATCTACTGCATACTCAAGAATGCTTTCTGAAATTGTTCCTCACTCATCTTAGTTTTAGGGGTTTCACCTGCATCAGATCCTGTCATGGTCGGCTTATAAGTGACTTTTCACTTTCCAATCTCTAGAATAATCTCCTCAAGGATTCCTTCTCCACATTGGGACTTTGACCTAGTTAACATTCACTGGCAAATTATACAAATGCAACCTACTCTGATACCAGTGGATGTCAGTGATATCACTCGATCCTTGTAGCAAAGAATCTCATCCTTCCAAGGGTAGCCAACTGAGGAATTAGGATCTTCTCTAAAGTTATTACTAAGTTGGGAGAGAGGGGTGTGAAAACCATTCCTTGCTAGCTTCTTCAATCCAATCTAGTATGGGAAGAGAGATTGATAGCAAGGTGCTTTCATCCTCAAATTGTCATGATAAAGTGTACACTACTACATTGTCATGCCCTTTCTTGTAAATTATCTCATAATCATATCCCAATATTTTTTCCAACCATTTGTTTTGTTGTGGCAACGATAGACGTTGATCCAAAAAATATTTGAGGCTTTGATGTTCTGTGTGAATTTGGAAACGTCATCCCAATAAGTATGGTCGCCAGGTATCTACTGCATGTAATATGGCCATCATCTCAAATGACCTGGTTAACATTCACTGACAAATTATACAAATGCAACCTACTCTGATACCAGTGGATGGCAGTGATATCACTCGATCCTTGTAGAATCTCATCCTTCCAAGGGTAGCCAACTGAGGAATTAGGATCTTCTCTCAAGTTATTACAGAGTTGGGAGAGAGGGGTGTGAAAACCATTCCTTGCTAGCTTCTTCAATCCAATCTAGTATGGGAAGAGAGATTGATAGCAAGGTGCTTTCATCCTCAAATTGTCGCGATAATGTGTGCACTACTACATTGTCATGCCCTTTCTTGTAAATTATCTCATAATCATATCCCAATATTTTGGCCAACCATTTGTTTTGTTGTGGCAACGATAGACATTAATCCAAAAAATATTTGAGGCTTTGATGGTCTGTGCGAATTTGGAAACGTCGTCCCAATAAGTATGGTCGCCAGGTATCTAATGCATGTAATATGGCCATCATCTCTTTCTCATAGGTAGATTATCCTAGAAGTTTCCCACTCAGTTGTTGGCTAGTGAGAGCCAAGGGTCAACCTTCCTACATTAATACAACACCAATACCAGTACCTAAAGCATCACATTCAATCAAAAAAGATTTGGTGAAGTCGGGTAGTGCCAATAATGGAGTGGAGAACATGGCATGTTTGAGAGCCACAAATGCCTGTTGTGCTGCATCAATACAGAGGAATGAATTTTTCTTGAGAAGGTTAGTGAGGGGTCTAGCAATGTGACCATAATTGTGGACAAATTTGCAATAGTAGCTAGTGAGATCCAAGAATCCCCTCAGACTCTTCAAGGTTTTTGGTTGGGGCCAATCTTGCATTGCCTATATCTTTTTGGGATCAACCTTGACACCTTCACGACCCATAATGTGTCCCAAATACTCAACTTATTCCATGCCAAAAGAGCACTTGGACAATTTGAAAAATAATTTGTGATTCTGAAGGAGTTGCAAGATCAGGTCTACATGATAGAGATGTTTTTCCTAGGTTAGGTTGTAGATGAGAATGTCATCATAGAACACGAGGACAAATTTTTGGAGATATGGTTACAGTAGGTGATTCATGAGGATTTGAAAAGTGGATGGAGAATTACAGAGACCAAATGGCATGACCAAGAATTCATAATGGCCTTCATGAGTGTGGAAAGCAGTCTTGGGAATGTCTACTTCTTTCATGTGGATTTGGTGATAGCCAGAGTGAAGATCTAGCTTTGTAGGGAATTGAGCACCATGTAGTTCATCAAGCAGATAATCAACAATCGGGATAGGGAATTTTTCTTTGACAGTGAGCTTGTTGAGGGCCCAAAATTTTGGACACATGCGCCATTCCCCATCTTTCTTGAGCACCATGACCACTGGTGATGAATAAGGGATGATGCTAGGACGAATAACACTTGCTTCAAGGAGTTCCTTGACGATTTTTTTAATTTCATTCTTTTGGGCAAAAGGATATTGATATGGGCGCACATTAGGTGGTTGGGCCTCTAGGACCAAAGTGATGCTATGATCATGTTCCCCTCTAGAGGGTGGAAGTTCTCTAGGTTTTTCAAATACCGACTAGTGGCGGTTTAAGACCTGTTGCATCTCAGGATGAAAATGAAGAGTAGTGGGTTCTATGGCATGGATGGCATTAAATTGAGCGATAACTCCATGATGGCCCTTTTTCAACAACTTTTCCATTTGATGCAAGCTGATGATAGAAGGAGCACCTACTTGGACTCCATGGATGGTATGCATGTGGTCATTCTACTTAAAACTCATATATAACTCTTGGAAATCTATTGTGATTGGGCCTAGGGTGTGAATCCATTCAACACCCAAGACAATGTCACAGCCCCCCATGTTAATCATAAACATGTGGGTCTTTAGGTGTTAGTCTCCCATACGAAGTTTAATATTTTCACAGTGGGCTTCACATTTCATTGTCCCCCCATCAACAATTAGGACTTGGAAATTAGAGACTACCCTTACAAAACAATGAACAACTTTGGTGACTCACTGATGGATAAAGTTATGAGTGCTACCACTATCAATCAATACTACTATAGGGTGATGTTTAATAAATCCTCTGATTTTGAGAGTTTGGGGTATAGAAATGCTCGCCAAAGCATGTAGCGAGATAACTGGTTCCTCTAGCATAGTTGTGAGCTCATTTTTCTACTGGGTTTCCTCAACTTCGTCTTCTAGTCCCCAGGGGGTGGAGCTTCCTTAGATGAGATGTGATCAATAACATCAATTTGAAATTATTTTGGTTCCTTGCATTTATGCCTCGGGGAGTATTTGTCATCATAGTAGTAGCACAATCCTTGTTTTCTTCTTTCAATCAATTCTGTTGGAGACACCTTTTGAACCTTAAGTGTTTGGGGAGGGCCTTGAGCCTGGGTGGGGCATCCCTTGGCTATGAAATTTGGACAAGGAGACTAGGCAACTAAAGAATGTTCCACTTCGATAGCCTTTGTGCAAGTGTATATCCATGTAGGTGGGTGGTGCATCCAGACATGTGCATGGATGGCTTCTTTGAGACCACTTATAAAGCATTCCAAGTAGAATTCATCTCCTATACCTTCTGTGTAGATGGCCAATGCCTCAAATGCTTCAATGTAGTCTTTTACTGTGCTTGTCTATCGAAGCTTAGTAAGACGACCCAAAAAATTAGATTCTCTGTCAAAGCGGTCACAAAGAGATTTTGAGAACACTTGCCAAGTTATGTTCCTAGGATAACATTTCTGATGCCACTGCCACCAATGCCATCTCTCTTGGTCCAAGTAAAGGGCTCCCACATGTATTTTAGTTTGAGCATATCGGATATCATTTAGAATGAAATATTGTTCCATTTGTGCTACCCATACTATCAGATTAAAGCCATCAAATTTATACATGTCTAGCTTGGGTGGCCGAGGGTGGGAATGTTGGTGATTTCCATGGAAGTGAATATGATGGCTAAATTCTCCTTCAAGGTCTTCATTAAAACCATGTGCCTCCGGATGCAACCCCAACGTGCTCATATTGAATTATGCCATGAATGTCTGCATTTCTTCCTCAAAAGAAGCCAACTTTTGTTCAAGGCACCTGATCTTCTCAATGGTCATGAATTAATCTCTAGTTTCTACCATACACGGATCTTGTTCACTTGATGTCACTTTGAAAAAAATTAGGACCACCCGAAAATTGAAACTGACAAGTGAATGGTACCACTTCGATTAGCTCGTTGTCCTGAATCTTATGGGCTAAGTCTCTTGTAAGTGTCCTAGGAAGGCCTTAGACTTTTATTTTTTATTTTTTTTACTTTGAATGGAGTTTCACTCCCTATTGATCAATACTGCAATGGCCAAATTCTAGGAAACTTGATCCTGCCCAATGTCCTATGAAAATCGGGCCTAGAGTATAGGAGCCACAAGCCTCATTGCGCAGATGGTAATATCTGCTTGTGAAACCCAAAAAACTAAATGTGAGTTGGACTGTGGTGGCAACATAAGCCCAACTACTAGATCTGAATGGTACTGTGGCGGTTGAACCTCAATTGTTGGATTTGATTGTTGCGGCGATGACAAAACCCCAATTGCTATATCTGAGTCGTACTGCAGCAGTAGAACCCCAACTGGTGGATCTGATCTGGAAAATAAGATAATGAGTGATCTTCAGAGAGTCGAGGGAACTATGGTCTCAAAGGAGTGTTAGGTGCTATAGATCACAATATACATAAGGGTCCAACAATAGTACTCAGCCCAATCTTTCAGGGCACTAACTAAGGAGGATCAACTGTACCCTTAGCCGTACTACCTGACTACCTATCGTATGCACGAGTAATCTCCCCGAGTCCTATTCTCAGTGTACTATAGTAGCAAGACGATCAACGACTTATCTAAGGCGAGGTTTTAGGTGAACCTAGGGGGCTTCCGATATACCCAAAGGGTATGTGGAAGGTAGTCTATGCACGGTTCTATCTAATGAGCTACTACTTGAAGGGGTACCCACAGGGGTTACAAGGGAGTCCAACAAGCATGACCATCTCTTGTATTTCTTGCATGCATGCCTCCCCAAATCTGCAGGTTTATGCGCTCAATGACAGATCCTATGATTTAAAGACGTCGGAACACGTCTCTAGCCTAAAAACATTTATGTCAAAAATGAAGGTACCACTAGCCCTGGAAAGTGTTATGATACCACTTGTTATGCTATTGACTTGTGAGAAATTCCAGAATACCAAATATGCGAAGAAATACAACCCATAACACAAAATAAAATGAGAAAAATAACAAGTATTTTATTATTCAGAGATGAAAGAAATGTTCACTTAACTCTTTGAGGGGGCAACCTCCAGTAGAGTAGAGCTTGAGTACAAAATAAGACTCGATATTTCTCAATGGGGAGTCTCTAGCCTCTATATAGGATTCATACATACACTACCATGGGTCATTACCATGGTTCTCTCAATACCATATATCTAATACCATGGTTCGTTTGCAACTAACTATGGTCCCTTTCTTAAATGTGGGTCAACCACTTACAATTATTAATATGGGCTTTATTGAATCTTTAACTAACTATGACTATGACTCGACCCTATTGGGTTTTCACATAAATAAAGGGGTTAGAGTTGTACCCTAACATATATAGGTTATAAGATCATAATAGAAAACTACTAGATGATGTTAGGAGATTGAAAGAAAAAAACATTGTCAAAGTCAAGAAGCAACAACGATCCTATATGGAGAGACTACCAAAAGACTTGAAGAGGAAATTGACAAGAATATTGAAGAAGCCCTAGACATAGATGAGGTAAAATTAGAAATGCAGTCTATAATTAAAGAAGGATATTAGAATTTGATAGATGTAGTCATATTATATATTCAAAAAGAGAAAGAATAAAATACTCATGAAGGTATGAAAAATATGCATAAAGAAGTTTAAATCCATCTAGATGATTTTCATGTCAAATGTGATGTATTATCTCTAAGGATAGAGTAACCAAATACTAGGCATAAAGCATAGAGGAGGCCATTACGTTTGAAAATAAGATAGATGAAATAGGTATCCAGAGTAAAGGAAAGCCATCAAATGTGAAATTATATTGACATCCTCATTACCAATAAATATTTTAGGGAAGACAAGAAGATCAATATCAATGTTATCAAGGAATATTAGAAGATCCATATCAACATTATCCAGGAAAAAGATGGATTAGTCATCATTATTCATGGAACAAAACATAAACAAATCATTATTCAATAGGTTGATATCAAAGATAAACAATTATTAAAAATTCAAGATCACCAAATCATCATTGAAGAGGGTGTTATCAATGACAAAAAACTACCACAAATTGGAAATGTCACAACTAAAAAGCATGGAATCAAAGGAAAGAAACTATGCAACGACCATCCATCAAGGATTACGATTAAAAATAATTGATTTTGGATGGATGGATCATCATAAATGGAAATAATAATGTATGAATATAATTACATCCTATTATTTAGTTTCATCATATGTAACAACCTTGATAGCACAAGCTTAGGATTAAGATTAAAAATAATTGATTTTGGATGGATGGATCATCATAAATGGAAATAATAATGTATGAATATAATTAAATCCTATTATTTAGTTTCATCATATGTAACACCCTTGATAGCAAAATCTCAGGATTAAGATTAAAAGTAATTGATTTTGGATGGATGGATCATCATAAATGGAAATAGTAATGTATGAATATAATTAAATCCTATTATTTAGTTTCATTATATGTAACACCCTTGATAGCAAAAGCTCAGGATTAAGATTAAAAATAATTGATTTTGGATGGATGGATCATCATAAATGGAAATAATAATGTATGAATATAATTAAATCCTATTATTTAGTTTCATCATATGTAACACCCTTCGCAAAAGCGCTGAGGAAAAATATTTTCAAATGAGGGTACTATGTTATGACCTAAATGTGGGGGGGGGGGGGGGGTGTTGCTATATTGGGTTAATAATTATATGGATGAACATAAGGAGGGGAAATATGGGGTTATTAATGATATAATAATATGTGAATGTATATGTAATAGGGTAGTCCTAGTAGAATCTAGGCCACATGAAGTAATTGTGTGAATAAGAAATATATATATTATCTATATTATCATATATATATATAAATATATATAATAAATATAGTTATAATATTATGATCACATGTGTTTGGGATGTATGAACTGTATTTAGAATATTTGGAGTTTATCCTATTATTATTCTTTATTGGATTTCCTCTTGCATGCCATACATTAATATGTACATAGTGTGTACTTCTATTTTTTTTTATGTATTTGGTATTTGGTGTTGAAAATAAATAGTGATACTGGGGGGGGGGGCTGAATTAGTATCACTCAGTTTAAAACTTGTCCACTGTATTAATCTTAAAAATAAAATATCATCACATAATCAATCATCAACACAATTCTTGAATACAAGAATTAAAGTGAGAATCCAAACTTGAAGAAGAAATGTTTTTCAAACAATCTTCAATTTATTACAATTAGTTGTGAGGACACCAATCCTCTGTAAGCACCAACTTACAAAAATAATAGGTTCTGAGCTTTCAATAAGATGAGGACACCAATCCTTAGTGAGCACCAACTTACAATTGTTTTACTCTTCTAGAGACAACATTTAGGCTTAGAACTTGTTCAAAAGAAGTTTTTCGATCTTGGCAGTTTGTACCCAACTCAAACTAGAATTCGGCCTCCACAAGGACTACAACTTGGTCTCCAATAAAGCGCATCCTAAAACAATAATAGGTCTATAATTTGGCCTTTTATCAGAATTTTAACTCGGCCTCTAACTAGGACAAAAGCTTAGCCTCCAGCTAGAATATGTTTAAAGAATTAGGTCCAACAACCCCTGAACTTGACCTACTTAATAGAAGAACTCAACCTCCTCAACATACCTTGAAATCAATGTCAATATGCCTAAAATAAAATAAAAACCATTCCCAAGAATTATACCAAAAATCCTGACAAAAAAAGCTTCTCCAACTCAACTTCTCTTCACTTCTTGTTAGCTCATGAGGTATAAACCTCATGCCTTCTCCTTTGCACACCTAAAAATAGATCTAGATACTTAATTTGTGGCTAGGAATGCTCCTCACTCATATTTATAGTGCATCCGGGGCATAGGGTAGGGAAAACTTGTCCATTGGGTGGGTAGAATTGTGAAATTGGCATAATGTATAATGAATATTCAAAAAATCATTTCTCCTTAACTATGAGGAGTTAGAGGGCATGCCATATATATCATTGGAAAGGTCTCAAAATAATGTTTCCAACCATATATCCCATGCTCCAATTTGAGGTAAGTAGATAGTGTAAAAATTCCTTCAATTATAGGGTATTCAAATGGTGCCTTCTTATACTTTGGTTGGGTCATCTTGACAAGATATTTAATATCTCCTCATTGTTATGGAATTATAGGGAGTTCTGTGTACCATTGTGTTGATGGCCAAAAATGACCTCATTAAGATTTGGGAAGGCCATCCAGCCAGAGTCTCAAATCAAACTCTTATTTGTTTAAACGATGGCTCCAACTGGTTATATTGGGTCCAGTTACCCTCTCTCTCTCCCTGATGACTTGTGATATTTCAATTACTTACCAAACAAGAAGAGAGATATCAATATTACTCCCTCCTTGTGCACGAGAAAGAAAGCAACCCTTAAGATGAATTAATGGCTCAACCAAGCCAAACTAAAGTTTTCCCTTATGTGAGAGGAGTTCTAGAATGAAACTAATTAATATAACTCTAAATCTAAATCTAAATGCAGTGGAGAAAATTAAAGGAAACTAATCTAACTCAATATCTAGGAGATAGCTCCCAAATACCAAGTGCAAGATTTTAAGAAATTTAGGGATTTATCATGCTTTTAATGATAAATTCTCATTAGTTGAAGAAGTTCTAACAACTGGTATTAAGAGTACCATGCATGCTCTATCAAGTGATTATAATAGTGAAAAATAGGCCATCAAAATGCATAAAACATTCTCATAATTTAATGACAATTAAATTGATTTTAAATGACAGATTTCTGAGTAAATAGTTACTCATTAATTTGATTTAAGAACTTTGAGAAAATAGGAATTGAATAACATATATATAATTTTATTAGACAAGATAGATCATCTATCAAACAATCATTAACATATTCAACATAAGTGCAAAATATGAAACAATTGGCATAAATATGACATTAAATGAATCAAATTGTATTAACAATAAAAATACTTGTAATTACAATTAATAAAATTTGATTCTTTTACTATGTTCATTGATTCTTTTACTATGTTCATTGATTCTGTCAGACTAGGAGGTAACTCCTCAAATCAAAACTTATCTTATTCATTCATGTTGTTCGTTATTATATACAAGAGGGAGTGACTGTTTGGTTCATCTCCTGATGACTCTCTATCTTCTCTATTATTTATTTACATAAATTACAGTTATACACCCAATCCCTCTAATTAGGTGTCAACATTCCCCCCCCCCCCTTAATCTGAAGGGATGTTGGTGAGTCCAAGCATCATTATGAATCTTTCAAGCTTTTCTCTTCCAATTTCTTTGGTGAATATGTCTGCAATTTTCTCATTAGTGGAACAATGGCGGAGATGGATTGTTTTGGCCTCAACATGATGTCGAATCAGATGATATTTAGTATTGATGTGCTTTGTTCGATCATGGAACTTTGGGTTCTTAGCCAAATTTATTGCAGAGGTATTTTCAATCATGAGTGGAGTTGATTGTACTTGTTTTACCTGCAAATATTCAAAAATTTTCCTGAGCCACACAATTTCTTTTGTTGCCTCAGCTCCTACCGCATATTCTGCCTCTGTTGTGGAATCTGCTAGAACTGATTGTTTGCATGATCTCCAAGAGACAGCTCCTGATCTAAGACTCATAACATAAACTAAAGTAGATAGCCCAGTTTCTTTATCTCCATCGAAGTCTGAATTAGAGTATCCAATCAAGTTGAAGTGACCCACCTGTGTATACTTGATTCCAAAGTCTTGAGTTCCCTTCAAGTACTTTAGAACTCTTTTTACAACAGACCAATGTCCCTCATAAGGCTTTTGCATAAATATGGAGAGGATTCCAAAAACAAATGAAATGTCTGGTCTGGTAGTAGTTAGGTAGTTGAGACTTCCTACAAGCTGTCTATACTTTGTTGCATCCTCAAATTCTTTTCCTTCAATGGATGTGAGCTTTAAGTTTTGTTCCATTGGAGTAGTAAGAGGATTGCATTCAGTCATGCCAAA